>JAVQIZ010115067.1:0-25295 GCA_036023535.2 Galaxias brevipinnis
GTACCTGTGGACCAGACAGATAGGAGGGGGGGGGGGGGGCACAAGAACGAGATTGTGACTATTATTTTTAAATTACCTGGTATATTTACAGAAGGGACAGGGAGCATGATGGGTGAGGATGGTAGCTTTAGAAGCATCAGCACAAACAAAAAGGTGAATTGAATTGAATTGAAGCCACCCTTGCAAGATAGTCTTGCACTGTAATTGGACCCCTATCCACCACATAAATAAAAAGCCCTGCTAGTGTGGAGTGTATCTAAAGTGACTGACTGATACTCTTGGTACTGCTGCCACTGCTGTTGGTATTCTGCCAAGTACCTATGGATAGAGAGGAGGGGGGCACACGGACAGAGTGTTTATTATGTACACTCATAACACATTTGTAAGCGGGGTTTATGGGCGGCAGCTTAAGAGAGAGAGCTAGCATTTCAAATGCGGCATGGGGACTTAATCTAGTCCCCCGGCCCCCAAATGCTAAAATTGTCTAGGTCCACAAATCCGGCATTGCCACTGGCGAGGGGGGATGCCTCATGGGACTAGGCTAAGAAATTACTCAACAATCATTGAACATTACGAGCACACAACAAAATATACTGTGTAGAAGCCTCTGTTACAGAGGGGAAAAGGCATCTAAAGTGACTGACTGGTTCTGTTGCTGCTGCTGGCACTGCAGGTAGTATTCGGCATAGCATCTAGGGAGGGACAGAGAGGGGGGAGGGGGACAAGAGTGTCTTTTAGAAACACTCACACATGTACAGGGATGCACTGGGAGACGACTGACTCAAAACACAGATAATGTCTATGGATCTTATGAATATGCATGAGGATTCAGTTTTGTGATGGCAAGGCGTTGTCACAGCGAGTATTGTCATCCATCTTGTTTGTCAAGCGTCGGAAATTTCGGTACGGATGAGAATAGCTAGCGATAGACGAAAGCAAAACAGTGGGTTTAGAAACAGCGAAAGCTAACAATGAGGAATCATAGGATTATGTAGGAGGGAGGAGCGCAGATGGCAGAAATAGATCTCTACGGAATGTGGAGGGCTTGTGCAATCCTCTGGGAAAAGGAGAGGTAATCCGAACCCCATTCCCGAAGACGGCATCAAATGCAGCAAATACAGCATGTGCAGAAGATGAGGTTATAGTCTATTTGGGAGCCCGAATTACAGACTTTGGACAAGCATTAGCTAAACTGTAGCAAAAGGCTATGAGTGGTCTTGAGACATTTTAACTAGGCTATTGAGTACTCTCTTAACAGTCCAGAGCTATCAAATTATACTTTACAAGCTATTGAAGCTAGTCAAATTTACTTCAATATATTGCATGACAAGTGTATTGAAGTAGCAGGCTAATGTAGGTGGTAGAGCAGAGGGGGATAGCTAACGTTAATCTAACAAACTAATTAACACTGCCCGATCCAGCTTGAATGTTCTATTAAGTCAAATCTGCTCCAATTTAGCGACCAGCGTATCTGAGTAACTCGCTCACAAACATCAGTGGTAGAGCAGAGGAGGGATAGCAAACATTAGTTTCCCAAGCAATTTCTTTTTTGTTTTTGTCCGATTCATCGATTAATCAAAGAAATAATCAACAGATTTATTGGTTATCCAAATAGTCGTTAGTTGTAGCCCTAATGGAAGCACGCATGAACAGGTGTTTGTTATAGGCAGGCATGATGGCCCTGGTGTGTAATAAAGACTTGAGTTTTTTTTTTGTTTAGTTAGATAACCTGCTATTTTAGGGGAGAAATTAAGACGATTTAAAACACAGTTAAGACAGAGGAGATCAAATATGATTGACGGCTCTTCTGATTTGACTGCACCTTGCAACTGCAAAGTGGGTGCATGTGAACAGACCACAGAACTATAAACACCAAGGCCACATCTTATCATCGAAACGATAAATTCAAGCTTGTTTGAACATAGGCTGCACCATTTATGTCGTAACTCCAAAGCTAATTTCCCATCACTGTTATTGATGCAGCAACAGTTGCCTAGCGTACGTAAATAACAGGAGTTCAGTCTAGGTGTTGTTTTATTTTGAGAACTGTATGACTTGACTACAAAGTGGCATCCATTACCTGGCCATGGGGTCCTCTGCTGCCTCGGCTGCCTCCTCGGCTGCCCGTCCGGCCGGCGTAGGGAGCAGCGGCCTCCTGGGCTTGGCCCGCTGGTACATGAAGGGCTTCATCACCACTGGGTCCGGTAGCAGCGACGCCGTCCGCCTCAGGGGGCTGCGGTCCCGCTCTCCGGACTTAGCCGCTGCCGCAGCGGCCGCAGCCACCACCGTCTGCTGCTCGGCCAACACCTGCTGCCCCTGGACGAAGTAGTGGGCCCTGGCCGCCTCCAGCAGTGCCGCCGTAGGGTCCTGCCCCATGGCTGCCGCGCCCATGGCCCCCATGTGGGCGTAGGCTGGGCCCCCCGCCGCCCCGTAGATGGCGGGCGCCATGGTGTAGGCCTGGTTGACAGCGGCAGCCGCCGCCTGCATCTCCATGCCCTGCGCCGCTGTCAGGTAGACGGGGTGGTTGGCCATGGCGTGGCTGTGGGCGGCATAAACCTGTGCCGGGTAGGAGGCGGCAGCCTGAGCAGCAGCGGCGGCCTGCGCGGGCGTGGCGGCCACCTGGCCGTAGATGTTGGGCCCCACGGAGCCGTACATGGGCGCGGCCGCCTGCGTCAGGGCTGCTTGGTTGGCCACAGTGCCGTAGAGCTGGTTGGCCACGTTGGCGCCGTACACCTGGGTGGCCAGCGCGCCATACACGGCCGGGCTGACGGGGTTGCCGTCGCTGCGGGTGCCCGTTGTGAGACCAGTCAGAGCGGCGTAAGTGGGGTCGAAGGTGGATGTGTTGTAGACAGAGTTGTGCACGCTCTGCTGCACCTGTAGTGGGAGGCCCGCGGCAGCGGCAGCGGCGGCTGCCAGCACGGCTGCCTGGCTCTGGTACTGCTCCAGGGAGGGCTTCCCCACAGGGCACTCCCCGGCGTAGTGGCCCTGCTTTCCGCAGCTGACGCAGGGGATCTTCCCCGTGGGCGTCTGCTTGCTGGGCTGGACCTTGGACAGCTCCACGGAGAGCGGGCGGCCCTTGAAGGAGGTGCCGTGCAGGGCCTCGATGGCCTGGAGCGCGTCCTCCTTGTTCTCCATGTGCACGAAGGCGTAGCCTGCGGAAGACGAGAGCCTGGCTGTCATTGAGCGCAGGAACAGGGGTTAGAATGACGGGGGCATGCCACAGACACACACTCATTCCTTAGTACTCTACATCCAATGGTTTTTTTAACAAACGCTAGGCAAAAAATTATATATGTATATATATGTATGTAAAAATATACAAATACACAAATGCACAAGATATTCAAAATTAACATAAAGGTGTATTTCACTTTAGAGTTTTCAACCAATAGTCTTTACAGTGAACTGAATATATACTTCATTAATGAGCGGCAGTGCTGCTTTGTACTGACTACTGCCAGATCTGACTCCATGTCAAACAGACACTGGCCTATAATGCCTTTTTGACAACAAGGGACACAAGGACCACCTCTAGGCATTTGTGACAAGATGCTCAACTATAGGCACGTTCCAGGTCGTCTAGATCCTAACAGACTCAATTCAAATGTCCTCTCTACATGTGTTATCTTTCATTAGTGATCAAATTTGTAATGTGACACATCAATCAAGCTGGAGGATGACATGGCATGCAGCTACTGCTTGCCACATCGCAGCCTGTGTGCAACCTGGAACAGCCCCAATCTTCCTTTTAAAAACTATTTCTCTATATTTTTCTTTCTCTCTCTCTTTCTCTCTCTGCGTCTCTCACCTTTGACCTTGTCACACTCCAGCACCTTGCCGAAGGTCTGGAACAGCTCCTGGAGGTCCTCGGTGGTGCACATGCCACTCAGGTTCCCCACAAACACTTTGGTGGAGTGGAGCGGCCGACCCCGCGACTCCTCCACCACTAGGTTCCGACCACGGAACTCTCGGCCATTCAGCTCGCGGATGGCGCGCTCGGCAGCGCCCTCACCCTGCAGGTGGACAAAGGCGAACTGCCTCAGGACGCTGCAACTGACCACCTGGCCGTAGGACTCAAAGATGGCCGACAGCTCCTCTTGGGTTGTGTCGAGCGCCAAGTTCCCCACAAAGAGCTTCACCGTGTTGCTCTTGTCCATGGCGCTGCTAAAGATGGGGTAGATAAAATGGCAGGGGTTATGTCAGAATTAAAGAGGTTTTAGGTTTGCATTTTAATTTCTAAATGCATAATGTAAGAGGAGTTTTAATCAATGCCTGATAAGAACAGCAGATTAAGTTTCATGAAAAAAGGTCCTGGTCCTATGATTTCACTTGACTGTTATCACATAAGACAGATGGTCAACTGGTTTGAGTAAAGCACACTGCTATACTTGCAGTAAGCCCAAAACATGAACTGAAGTTTATTTATCTTTTTATAAGCGATGTTATAAGTGCATGGCCCTTATGAACTGTGGATTCTGGAGCCATGAACGTATAAAGATATCGAAAGCAGCATTTTCTAAATACACTCAAATAACTCTCAAAAGCCTATTTTATGGACCACTAAAATCCCTGCTGGCCAGAGGTCGGTAATTCCCGTTGCTGTCCCAAATTGCAAGATTGTAAATCAAAGGGCAAAACGTTATATGATATGGCGTAACTGTTTTCTTGGTAGGCAATACGGAGCATAACATGCACAGAATTATTGCTATACATAGAACAAACAACCCAGCACACAGCTAGTAAGCCCCATGATACACTGAAACCGATAGAGTTCATCTGAGGCATCACTACACTAGGGCTGTTGTTCTGATGACGCAGCACGGCTGAGTAAACATATTTACAGCTCGAGCAAATTAAAAACAAAAAAATAACAATAAACAAACAAGAGATAATACTCGCGAGGAAATAATCAATTAGACAAGCTACAATTTTGGTTATAGAGATCTTCACGTGAAGCCACAGAGAAAGGATGCAATGGTCGCCGTGTTTGTGCAACCAAACAAATTCGAGGCGGAAATATGTTAAAACTATTCCCGATGTCTTAGAAATTTAAATATAGCCTATATATATATATACCAAACGTATGGTCATATATTGGCGCAACACCCACAGTATTATGTCTTAGACACATTGTAATAACATACAATAGCGTTTTTTCGCAATGGAATTAATACATTCAATGCAACACCGAGCATGTTTCGATGACACGATGGACTACGAGTCTCTAAGACATATAATTCGTTAATCGTTGTTACATTGACATCGAATAGACTTCACATTAAATGTAAATCATCATAGTTGGCATTTTGACCAAATACAAATCATATCAGTATTTAGAAAACCACAGAAATCTACCATCTTACCTAAGCGGTGCTGTGTTTCAAAATGGTAGCGTCTGCTTCCGTTTTTTAGAATGACGGGCATTCTAGTGAAAGACGTGTAAAGGAGACTACAAATCGGCCACAAGGCAAATATGTTGCTCTCTTTGCGTGTATATGTAAATTAAAACAACTGCAGTTCAAATTTACTTTACATTTCAGTAAATATGTTACAAAGTAAACAGCATCATACCAACGAGTGTTCAAAAGTTCGATGTTTAGTAAAAACAAAGTAATTTGCAAAAGCAATGTATATTCAATGGATGTATTTCTTCAATCTTACACTCATACACCAACCGCAATACAGCAGCACGTTTTTTCTTCTAAATATCTGCCAAAAAACAAACATGTAATACAATCACGTTGATTTTACTGGACATTGCAGACATTAACTTGCCTAATACAGAACTTTGCATAATCTAACAATATGCAAGAATGCAATGTCAACATTGTTCTAGATCACTCATTACATGGAAAAATATATTTTTTAAATAGAAAAAGCATTGTGGTCAAACATAAGAACAAACGCTGTCAAGTGCAGATTCATAAATGTATCATGCCAGAGCCATATATATCACTTCATTCACTCATTTATTATTACTTGTATATTATGTGTCTTTGTATTCATTGTGTTTCCATTGTGCTCCATAATACCAAGACAAGTCCCTTGATTGTGTAACTTACTTGGCAATAAACCTGCTTATGATTCTGATACTGGGGTACAATTATGTTTGATAAGAGTGCATCCACTGGTGCTTCAAGCCATTTCTGGAACGTTTCGGAGGCTAATGCTACCAGTATAGGGTTCTGAACAGGTCTGTTTTGGGGCCTCTGAGGAATTCAACACAGGTACATCAACATGAAAGACAGCTGGCAAAGCAACCCCCCTTCCCCCTTCTCTTTGATATCAATTTCGATGTCCCATTCCCTCGATACACCCCCCACACCCACCCTTATTGATTTAGAACGTAAGGGGGAGAATGAGAAAGTGATTCACCAACTTCCTGCAAAGCTTTGATCTTACTTTTTCATACACACACACACACACACACACATATATATATATATATATATATTTATATTTCAAGAAGGTGGAAATATCCACTTGTTTGTGGAAAAGCATAGCACTCTCTGATCCTCTCAGTTTCTCTCCGCCTGACTGTGTCGACCCATCTCCACTCCCTCCCTTCTGTCCCGTGGGTCACATCAGTGCTGTCTTCATCCCATCACTCCATATCAGTCTCTCAATGCAGGGTCATCGACCGTACTGGTAAAGCAGAAACACTTCAAATAGGAACCTATTTTACTAGGCCGGTGGTCGTACTTCTCATTGTTGTTGATGGCCAAAACTCTTGCAGCTCTTTGTGGCTATAAAAAAAAAAAAAACAGTCCACACCATAGGTAGGACAACATCAGCAACAGCATCAGCAGCCACTGAACCAGAGGCAGTGTCCCAGGGTCCGGGTCGGAAAAGGTTAAAGGTGGGACGCCGGGAGCTCAGCAGTCTTGCTGCGTCCAGTCCCGGCAAGGGGCCTGTCCCGCTCCTCCCACAGCGTGACTCCGTCACAGGCACACATCTGCTTGGGGTTCTGAAAGAGGCCCGCGGAGCGCGCGATGATGCCGCAGGCCAGTCTGGGACAAGGACGGAAGGAAGGAAGAGATTAGCGTAGACGGCGGTGGTGGAGGAGAGATAGCGGGGAATTGAGATGGGCCATAAATAGGGCACAAATAGAGGGCAACAGTATCAGCGCCCCTAAACCTAAAACCAATCTTCTAAAGGTGTCCTATAAAAGACAGCCACCTTGGAATATGACCTTACCTGTCCCCCGAGTTGCCAGTCACTTTAGAGAGTGAGTGAGTGCCCCGGCCAAGGTCGTCTTCGCCAGCGTCCACCACCAGAGATCGTCCTATCACGTCCCATACCTTCAGCCAGGAAGTAGAGGGCCATTACTCGATTTCCTTGTTCAAATAAAACAATATCCAGGTCTCGGCCGAGAAGAACTATGTGTGTGTGTGTGTGTGAGAATGTGTGGGGTACACAGTACCTTTATCTGAGAGTCCTCAAGTCTAAACGAAGCTCTGCCGTCAGGACCGGCCACAATGTTCCCCAGATCACCTACATGCTGTAAACCAGCACAATAATCCACAAAGTCATACAACCGTTCCCATCAAACCATCAAACCTATCCTAACACCTCATTTGGTGGGCACTTTAATGTTTTACAAAATATATGTCCAGGGCAGGACTAACATTAGAGCCCTTGGCACCCTAAAATATGACACAGAAAGGAGAAACAGAACCACACTCTGTCAGGAAAAGGACAGTTAGATGTATGTACTATACCCTGGCAGAGTCCTCGGGCCCACCATGCTGTCTCCCAAAGGGGTTGTAATGTTCTCCACAACTGTCCAAAGCGAAAGACAAAGAAACGAACTGTAACTCAGCGAAGAAAACCCTAATCAATTCAAATTATGAATAATCAATTAAGAATGCAAAAATACATCCTGAACAGATTAATCCTCCATGCAATTTTGTTTTTAAATAACATATAACAATTTCAAATTACTTTTATATTTGAAATGTATTATGCCACCATTCTGCAGCATATGAGACTGTAGCAGTGGCGACTAAACAATACCTTCTGCTAAAACTCGAAATGGATAGACCAGTCACATGCGAGCAGAGGTTATGTTTGAAACAAGGTGTGAAAACCTTAAAATGGAGCATGTATGCTAGTAAATATAAAATAAAATAAAAAAAACTGCTTTTGAAAAATAAAAAGACCTTGCTCCCAGGCTAAAAAAAATAGAGGGCCATAGTCTTGCCCTGCTCCAAGCTAGGAACTTGTGACAGGAACGCACTTGCTCGACAAACTGATTTGTAGTTTTCCTATAAGAATTATTGGAGCCACTAGTCCTTTACATTGCTAGTATGTTCCAGCCCTCCTTGCTTTGAGGGAGCAGTACCTGAGGCAGTCCTGCGTGAGGTCTCCCAGGGTGTGGACATGGAGGCCATGGGTACCCGGTTTCAGACCATCGATGGTCCCGTCAATAAGGCAACGGCCCTCTGACAGCTGCAGGAAACGCACCACACCCTGAACCGGCCCCTCTCCACCCATCATGGCCACAGCTGCACCCAGGTCTGAAGAGAAGGAAAATAATGATATCATATTACAGTTTTTCACAATTGTTTACACACTAAAATTGTAACTTGAAACTCAATCTCTAAAACCTGAAACTCATGTACCAAATCCCTAAACCAAGTCTGCAAAACTGCAAGCACAATTTCTGCTTTACACTGAGTTTTCAATTCTAAATCACACCTTTCGCAAAACACTACACACAGTTCAATTTGGCAACACCCACCCCTCACAGGTGCAAACACTAGTTGCTTAATTCTTCACTTAGAAATAATGAGAGCTTTAGCACTATAAAAAGGCCACAGATGAGCTCTTTTTTTTTTCTTTTTTTTTTACAGAAAAACCTTTATCTTACTAAATGTTTTTCCTGGTTTTCTCCTGGGAAGTGTTACATACAAAGCACAAGTGTTCCAAAATACTGCATTTTGGAAATACATGTAAATCTAAATGTTTTTGTTACTGTATTGCATTTGTGTGTCTATTTATATTGAGTAGATATACATTACTGTAACAATCTTTTACAACTGGCTACAGTGTAACAATGAAAATGCAAAAGGCTAACCTAATGAAACGATATTCATTGTAGTGTTTTGTGTTGAGCACATCAGTGTGTTGTTGGTTGGTAGAAAGATCTACTCATATGATGCGTGTGCGTGTGTCATTTTGATGCTAAAAAACATTTTGGTTAGAGATAAAACAGTTTTGAATGCAGTGTTTGCTTTTGTCAGAGATTCGTAGAGTTCGGCATTTTGTGTTTGTGGTTTTGTGTTTAGAGTTTTGAGAAAATTAGCAAAAGATACAGAAAACATGTGTAAACAATAGTGGAAAAACTGTAATGGAAGCCTTGATACATGATCTAGAACAATGATTATGGACCAGCAGTGGATGAGATAGGCGTGTAGGAGCTGGGTGGGCCAAACTACTACATCCTTACTCCCACTTTCCCTTTATTTTCTACTCTTACTCTCCCTCTCTTACGAGTTAAGTTAACCTCAGGTATCCACACTATGGTAACCGTATTGCAACAAACGCAATGTTAAACACATGATTGTCTGTTGAGTCTGTTGATTCAAAGGGTGGTGAATGGATTACCTTGGTCTGAGCCCCCCATGCCCTTCAGTACAGCCCTGCGTCCAGTGCTCTCTATCAGGGCCTGCACCTCAGCAGATGTCAGAGCAGCCTCCACCAGAACCTCCTCTTTACTCACGTCGATCCACACTGACTGCACTCCTGGATGGAAGCACGTGCACACCAATGAAGATACAAACTAACAAACAGGTAAAAGCACACACATGCAGGCCTTACACAATAGGAATAACTTTTTGGGGTCAGTCACACTATGACCAAATATCTATATGCAGCCATGTGAGGACCCACATGATGTGCACATGGGCCAACCACATTAACTGGAACATGCATTGGAATGCATAGCCACAATATCACCCTTGAGTCCTCTCGTTGGTTCACAGTTGTAACATAAATATCAAGTCCAATTTTAATACTACTCAGTTATCTTGATCAAGATGCAGCGCTGGAAAAAAAATTGACACCACTGGAAAATTATTAGTTTTAATAATTTTATTTTGAATTTGGGAGGGAAAACTTTGTAATTTATAGAATAAAACAAACAAAACCATTTTTATTCAAAACACATATCTGGGTAACTTATAATTTGACAGAGCTGTAGTTTATTAAACATCCTGATGGGACACTAAGAAATTAATCGTTATCCCTGTCATACTGCAAGTGTCACATACTCTACCTGGTTTCCCTTCCAGAGCTCCACGAACTCTGTTTGCACAGCTGTCACATGTCATTTGTACAGCAAACTCCAGCTGTGGAAGATAAGCTAATGTTACTTATATGTTAAAAATGTAACGTACGATGTATGAAACCTAATGTGCACCAAGGCAAAGCAGTAAAACAAGCTGCAGGAATTCTGCAATCATGTCAAAGACAGAAGTGATATTACGCTAGCAAACGTTAAGTTAGCTTATTCATGATAGCTAAGCAAAGTCTAACGACGTCAACCAGCTCATTCAAGATAAACTAACTGTCATGATAACGTGTGTTTTGTTTTGTTGAAACACCTCTGATAGTCAAATCATGTCATGCGCAACAATATATATTTTTTTAAATTGCTCAAACCTTTGTTGTTCTCTTAGTGTCCATTTTAAAGCCAGACGCCGCTATCTGACCTACAATAACTGACTTTATTAAATAACTTCCCACTTTTCTAGAAACGGAAACAAATCGAGTCATACTTATAGGCGCCGCCATTTTTGTAAGGTCTAAACATAGCTTTCTGTTTTGAAAGTTATCGCCATCCGGTGGTCTTTTTCAGTAACTTAGTGAGCGTCTTTAAAATGCTGAAATCAAATCAAATCAAATCATGTTTCTTATAGAGCACGTTTAAAACATTCATTGCTGACCAAAGTGCTGTACTTACGGAAGCCCTAAGCTGCCATGTATTCATATATTTTATTTACTCTGTTTTCTCGTGATAACGAGATAATTTAATTTGTTTTCTCGAGATTTCGGGTTATTTATGTTGTTTTCCCGTGATAACGAGTTAATTTAATGTTGTTTTCTCGAGATCTCGAGTTAATTTGGTCCGTTTTCCGTGATAACGAGTTAATAAAACTTCGTTTTCTCGAGATCTCGAATTATTTATGTCATTATCTCATATCTTATCTTGTTTTCTCGAGATAACGGGATACTTTTTCTCGAGATCTTAAGATAACGATCCAAATAAGATAAACTGGTTATCAGGGGAAAACGGACATAAACAACTCGAGATCTCGAGAAAACAGAATGAAATTAACTCGTTATCACGGGGAAACGGGCAAAATAACTCGAGATCTCGAGAAAACAAATTAAATTATCTCGTTATCACGGGAAAACAGAGTAAATAAATTATATGAATGTATGTCAGCTTAGGGCTTCCTTAGAAGTACAATACACAACAACAACAATTTAAAAAAAAACACTAAGATGCAAAGGCTAAAGAGAAGAAATAAGTTTTGAACTGAGACTTGAAGGATTGGTAGAAGGGGCGAATCTGATAAGAGAGGCAATTGGCTATTCCACAATTTAGGTGCTGTAACAGCAAATGCACGGTCACCTCTGAGCTTTAGATTGGAGTGTGGGATGGCCAGGAGTCCCACTTCAGAAGATTTAAGAGGCCTGGGTGTAGTGTATGGTCTCAGTAGATCTGTGATGTAGGAGGTGGCAAGTTGGTTCAATGCTTTGTAGTGTCGCGTTCTCAGTAGACAATTAGCAGGATCTTGAAATCAATTCTAAAGCGAACTGGAAGCCAGTGAAGAGAGGTCCTTCTTTTTGGATCCAGTCAAAAGCCTGGCCGCAGCGTTTTGGACCAGCTGCAAGCAGGACAAAGATGACTGGCTGATTCCAATGTACAGGAAGTTGCAGTAGTCCAGACGGGAAAGAATTACAGCATGGGTGACCTTTTCCAAATCCTTCAGTGAAAGGTAAGATAAAAAAAATTTCAGGGTCCGTAATTGAAAGAAATTGGATTTTGCCACTGCATGTATCTGCTTGTCAAATTTAAAAGCAGTCAAAATTCACTACAAGGTTCTTGGAGTGGGGTTTTAAATAGGAGGAAAGATTACCTAAACTCCAGGTAATTAAGTTAATGGAGTTAGGGGGGCCAAAGAGAACTTCCGATTTGTTTTCATTTAACTGGAGGAAATTGTGAGCCTTCCAGCATTTAATGTCCTCAAGGCATTAAGAGAATTTAAATTGGACTGAACGTTGGGTTTTAGAGGAAGGTAGAGCTGTGTCATCAGCATAAATGTGATAGGAGATGTGTTTTTGGATAATCTTACTTTAAGGCAACATATAAATAGAGAAGAGGACAGGGGCCAGAATGGAATCTTGTGGAACTCCACAGAGTAGGTTGGTAGGGGAGAGGAGGAATTGCTTATGTTGACTGAGAAAGTTCTGTTTTAAAGATATGAGCTAAACCAGTCCAGGGCAGTGCCTTTTATGCCAAGCCCATGCTTAAGACAGTCAATAAAAAGAGTATGATCCACTGTGTCAAGAGCAGCACTGAAGGCAAGAAGAACTAAAATGGCACAATCTCCAGAGTTGACAGTGAGGTGTGGGTAATTAAACACTTTCAATAATGCAGACTTTGTGCTATGCGCCCCCCAAAAACCTGACTGGAATTTATCTAGAATATGATGTTGTTCTAGATAAGGTACCAACTGGGACAGAATTACCCTTTTTAGTATCTTGGATAAGAATGGCAGTTTTGAAATGGGTCTGTTGTTGCTAAGCGCTGTGCAATCCAGGCTTGGTTTTTTTAATAGGGGCTGGACCACGGCGTGTTTGAAACAGGATGGGACAGAGCTGGAGACCAGATAGCTATTTACAACGGCAAGAATGCTGGAACAAATTGTGTCAAAAGTCTCCTTTATCAGACGAGTAGGAACAAAATCTAGGTTAGATTAGATCTAGATATAAAAATCACTGAGTGACCAAACCCATGTCCGTTTTTTTATGATTCCTATTGTCTCACTATTGACATGGCATTTTAATTGTAATGTATTTCTCTCTTGCTTTCGTAGGCCCAATTTATCTCATCTCAAATTTTTTTAAATATATTTGATTATGAGATTACATCACTGGAGAGAAGCGCTGAAATAATCACCTCTACAACCCAGATACACCAGCGTTGCCAGGCAGCTTCAGATGCTACCAGATAAAGTGAGAACAACTAGAGAGCGAAAGAAAAAGATAAGGGGGGGGGGGTACTTGAGTGTATGACAGAGAGAGTGATAAGAGTTGCAGATGTGGGCGTAATTTATAACACAGGCTCAAAACTTATACTCAAGGACAACAGCAACAATATAGGCCCCTACTACAAATCTATGAAAGTTGGCTTTTTCATTGCATTTTTACAAGCACATCGTGATAGGTGATATTTTTACATTATTGTCCCCATAGTGACACCGGGACCATCGCATGCCAACTCTTTGGATAGGTATGTATTGTGGTTTTATGATCTGAATCTTAAAGCCACTATTGGCAATTATTTTGTATTAACTTATTATCAACACCTTTCCACAATTTGCACATTGTAATGTCTATGGGAGAATGAAAAACTCACTGTTCAGATTAGAGCTCTTGAAGTCTCAATATTCACGTCGTCTGCCACATTGCAGGATCTCCCGCAAAACTGTGACGAATTGCTTTATGGCACAAGGAACTGCGTCACTAAATCAAGAAGAGGTACCCATACTTGGAGTATAGTCGTTGATCGTGCTATAGTGATATGCAGTGACCTTGAGCTTTCTGCATGTTGTCTTTGTGACAGGGGTCACCAAAATCATCTCCTACAGCTAAACTGCCTCTAGTAACTTCAACAATGGTAAGTAACGCTTGCTCATAGGTACTATATAAAAAATACATGAATGCTTCTTATACATGACAAATGTTCCAAAACTTTTGATGTTGTTCAATTGATTATTGTTTCACATAAGATGCTATGTCTTTAGCGTTACTATTTTTCCATCTTCACATAACGTTATCTGTGCTGCCTGGATAGTTCTTACCCTATTGTTAGCAGTAGGCTACTTGGAGCTGCCTTTTTGGTTGGAACGCTACATTAAACACTTGTTATTTTTGACATTGCTACAGATTGAAGTACAGTTTTTGATGTAGTCTGAATCATTCAAAGTCATTTTAATCTGAGTAGAAAGTGTGTAGTTCTACCAATACACGCACAATGCAATGCTCTTTCCCTGTTTGTAACATGTTTTCAAATTTCTTATTACCTCCTTTTTTGTTTGAACAGGCGGTACTGGAAAAAAGGTCCCAGCAAAGCCTGAAAGAGGTGTTCATCCCTGTGGAAGATATGTGGCAGTCTTTTAAACAAAATTTGGCATCACAGGACAAGGAAAGAGGAGGGATGCCTTACAATTTACTATCCTGAGTTTCCAGGCCAGTGCCATGATTGTCAGTGGGAATAACAGGGTATTGGACAGGTCAAGGGATTATTGTGCCGTTTGTACAACAAAGATTTTTTTCAGTGTTCATGATTTGCATATTTTTTTTTAAGTGTTTGGGCAGTAAACAGAAAGTTGCATGATATCTATAGTTAGGGAAAGTTTACCTATCCGTAATATAAGGTGCAATATGGTAATAGAGATTTAGGCCAAACCGTCCGGTTTTGAAACAGTGTGTCATATTAGAATGAGTTCATACTTATAGTATATCAACGCATAGTAGACGATTCCATGCAAAACGTATGCGTATTCCTTTACAACTTGCGTGGTCTAAGAAATTAGTGTATTAAAGCTGTGTCAAATAAATATCTGGTATTTCATTGGTTAAAACCAAATTTGCTCTTTAAATCAGCCTGAAAAAGGCAACGGTATCGTGGTGATACACTTATATTTTGTTTCCAATTTCATAAGAAATTTAGCTTACAGTTAAATGGCATCATCATGCAGATGGTTAGGGTTAGACAATGGAATACAATCTAATTTAAATCATAGATTTAAGTTTTGAATATAAACTGCGAAGTTCCAGTCTTTTTGGTGTTATGGAAATGGCTACCCTAGAGTATGCAGACTCAAACAAGGCCTACTGAAAACTATATTCCAGATTTTTTTTAATCGTCTACAATATAGAAATTATTGATGTTCAGATGCTGGAAACATTCACTTATGCCAATTGTATTATATAGGCTCATTTGTTCTTGCAGGCAATATGCAGGTTGTAAAATATTTAGTCTAAAACAAAGAGTGTGTTTCTGTGGTACACCTTTGCAACAGTACAGTGTTCAATTTCAAAACACCAAAGAACTTTAACATTGACAGTCTTCATTGACTAAAGGCCTTGATACATGGGCAACGTTTTGGGGCAACATTGCCGGCAACTCAAGTTGCCTTGATACTCTGGTGGCAATGGAGTGGCAACAGACAATGGGCAATGTGAAAAAGAATGTTCCATAACCAATAACCAAATAACATATTGATTCCCCTGGAACCTTACTTGGCCCTACCAGAACAAAAGAATGCAAAAAATAAACATAAATGCCAAAGCAGTTAGATAGCTAGCTTGCTATCAGCTAGCCTATTGTCTTGACTAGCTTCTTTTTTAATAATTTTTATGAATAAATAAATACTACACTTACTGCCTCATTCAATTTGCTAACTATGAATATTAGGTAATGTTATATACCTAGGTTCAGTTACTTGGACAAATTTCCATCAAATTGAATTAAAGCAGCTGTAGGCTATATATATATAGCTGGTTTGCAGTTTCTTTAGTGTTAAATATTAAGACTTCAAGAGGACTAATCTGAACGACGATTTTTACTCTATCCCAGAAACATTACAATGTGCAAACTGTAAAGGTATTGATAATCCGTAAATACAAAAAAGTCGCATATAGTCTCTTTAAATTGAATTATGCACACCTTTAAGAAACTCACGGTAACCATGGAAACATTAGAAGAAGTGGTCACATGACTAAAATCTCTATTCTGAGTGGAGGATCTCGAAAATTTGCCTACTGCATTGCCCCGCCGATGGAATTTTCCAGATAATTAAAAGTTGCCACTTTTCAATAGAAAATATTGACAGCAACCGTTGTCAGCAACATTGCTGACTATAATGGCCAAAAATAGTATTTATGCTTGTTTGAAGAAAGAAAAACTAGCCAATAAAATTGCACTACGAAGCCATGACGTCATATGCCAATCAAACACCCAACAAATCACTTAGTGCGTTTGTACCGCCTACTGCTGCGCCGGTACCTCCCTTTGCTCCCCACACGCCCCTTACTCCAAGCCGCAGTTACCAGACTGTGTGTGTGGGTGCTTCTACTTCTGTGCCCGTGTGTGACGATGCCCCCCAGTGTGTGTATGAGTGCGTTACGTTCACAACGGTGCGCGCGCTCATTGGATATTTGAGAAAGCGGTCTCAAAAGATATGACCGGCTCATTTGAGCAAGCGGGGCCCCTCAATGCATTGATGACAGACATCAGACAAGCAGACTGCCTACCGACTGCGACAACGGGACAGGGCACTGCTCACAAATATAAATTGACTTGTTCCACCTGCATCAAACCAGCATCTCCAGCTTAAGAAATATTGGTGGCTGCGATTCAATAGCTTGGATGACGGAGACGAATTTAGCAAGGAGATGCGGAGGTTTCTCATAGCGGGCAGCCTGTGAAATAGAGGAGAAAAGCCAAATCATCAGCAAGAATCACCGCACCATAGCTTCTGTTGTGAAATGACAAAGGTAGGTGACAATATTTTAATGTTTTTCTGTAGCTGTCCTCTTGATGCATACAAAGCCTTTATTTACGTATTTTCGCCTATTTTACATTACAATTAAAATATGGATGATCGCTGATGATGACGTTTATATGATTTTTTTTTTCATTCGGACATCCGCCACACTCCTGGGGCTTAGTGGTCGTAGCCTACCCTTTTTTCCAACACTGTGCCGTTTCGGTGGCCAGTGATAGATATAACGCAAGTCTCGAGTCATAATGTGATCAATCTGCTTTTACGTTGTGCATTTAAAGTCTGTAGTATAAACGTTGAAATGTCCTGGTCAAACGTATTTTTTTTTGCATTATTATTTGATTTTATGAGTTGGCCTGCCCTGATGACCATTACTTTTGCAGCACTCAGAACTGTCAATTTGACAGCTCATGATGCCAAACAATTGCTTCGATTGTGATCTACTCTTTTGAGTAGCTTTCGCAAATAGTCGATCATTTTGTAAATTTTATTCGAACAAATGGTTCACTCTCGGAATGTTTAAAAATTAAGATTATAAGCCTAATTTTATAATCCTTTTAGTTACTCCACAATTACACACAATTATATTGAATTTGCCTTGAACCATAAGCCTTGACTTTACAAAGTGTCCACTAATCTAATCACTTTCCACAGACACACACACTTTTAAAACTGTACTCAAGAATACACACAGAATGAAACAAAAACAGCGAGAAAAGTGAAAAATCACTGTAGTTTAATGTATTTGAAAAAAAAAATGTTTTTTTTTTTTGGGGGGGGGGCACATATCTCACGCACACACTTTACAGAGGATATGAGGAATAATGTCCATGATACAGTGATGATGATGCGAAGATGGGGACATGTGGTGTCTGATGTCACTCCTCACCTATCTCCTTGGATTAGAAGCAAACGTAAATCCCTGTCTAGGTTACTATGGTACATCCCTTTACACTGTAGGTTACAACAGTCTATAGGCGCTTCCTCTGTATCTCCTGATTAACTCTGATTGTCTATCTCTACCGCCTAGGGTTAGCCAGATGTTTTATTGCAGAGCAGAAAATTGTTTGTGATTTGGCCTAGAGGGACAGATGGAAACAGACGAACAGGGGTGTTTTGCAAGATTTGTGGGCCACGGTCCAGCGAGCTGCCCTTGTCGCAAACACTTTCATTGACGGAGATGTCCAGCAGATTTCCAGAGCTCTGGATTAAATACTCTCTGAGATTACGGGGGAAAGCCCCTATCTGGCTGTCGCCTCTGATCATCGGGTACTCCCGCCAGGCACATGTGCTGCTGAAGCTGTTGTTACCTCCCGCAGGTGTGTCTTTAACATGGGGCAGAGCAGCAGGGCAGCGGCTTGGACTTGAAATGCACAGAGTCATTCTGCCACAGCCTATAAGATTGTACATTGCTATTGAATGGCCATTGGCGACGTGGCAGAAAATTCTTTCTGTAGTCGCCCACCCAAAGGCAGTGCCTTTCCCATGAACCCTAGAGAAAGACTACTCTCTCAGAGGGGCGAAAGACAACACCGCCGAACACCACATCTAACAAACACAAGTCCCTATTGGCGGATAAGCGAACGCCAATCACATGCGGCTTGAGTTCAAAGAAACAATTTCTTTCTCATTGGTCACTGGCACAAAGGGATTCATACATACACACACATACATACATGCATACATACATACACACACACACATACAGTATATATATATATATATACACACACACACACACACACACACACACACACGTATATATATATATATATACACATACACATGTGTGTGCACATATGTATGTATGTATATACAATATATATACATATATATATATACTTACATACACAACTTTTGTTTGACTTACCATCCAAAATGATCTTTTTTAGTTCCAAGACTACACGATGTAAATCCATTAATGGATTAGTCAAACTAGAAGGGATATATATACTGTACATATATATATATATACACTGTATAGACACACATACATATTTATATATACGTATATATATATATATATATATATTTAAATACACTCCTTACAACTATAGGAAACTTATTTATATTAGTCTTCTTGAAGTCTCAATATTTAACACAAATATTGTCTGCCACAGGACACGATCTGCTGCGAAACTGACAAATTGCTTTAAGGCACAAGGAAGTGCGCCACTAAATCAGGAAAAGATACCCATACTTGGAGTATGGTCGTTAATTGTGCTAGCCCTACGCAGTGACCAGGAGCATTCTGCATGCCTTCTTTGCGACGGTTAGGGAAAATATTTACACTAAGCAAACTGTAGTGGTCGCCAAAATCATCTCCTACTGACAAACTGCCTCTTGTAACTTTAAGCTGTAAATGGACCGCTCAAGGGCTACAGGATAAAGATTTAAATTCCCCGAAATGACACAACACAGTTCTGCTGCCTGGGCCCCATTCTTTGTGCTTTACCTGATACAAACTAATGTATTCTGTTTTTCACCAGTGATATTACAATGAAAATTACTCACAATGCTTGGCAGAAGGCTAATCAGTCTATTCGGAGAGATTTCTTATGCCTACCACGGCAGGTCACAGAGTCCTTTTTTCAACAGCATACACTCTAAAAGCAGATGTGTTGAATTTTAACATCATGTGTGCTAAGGGGCAACACGTGTCAATTTGGACATAACGAATGTGTCAGCCTTTATAGCACACTAATGTGTGAGAACTAATACTTAGTGCTGAATATTGGTAAGATACTTTGTAAAAAATAAAAAAAAAACATAAATAAGTTTTACAATTGATATGTCACCAGGTGACCAGTAGCCTACATTTTAAAAAACAAAAGCACCAAAAAAAAAAATTGTGTTTATTCATGGAACACAAGATTTTGTTTCATCATAGCATATATTTTTCCTTTCCACCATGACAGTATTTACTTGCCATTTCATTAGTTAATTTCTAATCATAAAATAAGATTTATGTTTGCTAATGTCAAATTTACAGTAAAACAAATTTGTACCCTGGAAGTCTTGAAGTTGGACAAGATGTCCAATGGTTTGTGATCAATAACATCAGCAAAACAGATCACTTCGTATTTTTTGGCTTGTTGCAGTGTAAGCAAAGAAATCAAAATGCTTAAGAACCCTGACTAACATTAGAATGGTCTCAGGCCTGTGGAATTATATGAACTATTTCAAACTGTTTAAAAGTCAAGTAACTTTTAATCCAAAAAAACATGCTTTTAATGACCCCACATTAATTGGATGTGATTTTTTTTCATTAAATCTGTTGGATAAACTGTTACTTTGCTTATGCATCTGCTTACTCTGATGTTCAATGCCAATGTTTGACACATTTTTAAAATTACATACTGCATGAGTGTGTCTTTAAGGTATTGTACTTTGCCTCAAATCTCACAACTTAGATCGAGAGGCCCAAATAACATTAATCTTGGATAGTGGATCATAAAATAATGTTTTGGACGACTTCTCAGGGTATAGACTAAAATAGAAATTACCTGCCGTTTTAATAGACCACCTGTAACAGGCGCAAAAACAAAAACTTTCCCCTCAACAAAAATAAATGCCAACACTGACTGAGCATCTACCAGTCCAGATCTCGTAACAAAAGGATACCACCAACAAATGGCACCACATTTGAGATGCAGTCTGTTTAACAGCTTTCAGTTTAAGTTTATTTTTTAATTTACATAACTCAAAACTAGAAATTCTGATTCAACTGCGAGTAAAACATTTCCTCCTGTACATAACGGCATAACATTAACTTTAGCTTACTTCTAAAGACGCCACACCTTCTAGAACATCATGCATTAGCTATGTACTCTAACATGCAAATACTGATCGCTCAAACAGGATTTCACTTTAATACCAGATAAGTATGGAAACTAGTTCTACAACAGTGACGTGCAGTGAGGTAAATGGCTGGGAACACCATTTAACTGCAGCCCACACTCATTTATGGTAATGACACCGTCATACCAAACTTCTAAGGTCCCCAATGCACATTAGCTGAGTTTATGTTTGAATGATTCCAGATGATGCAGAGTTGCAGTTCCAGTTCCAGACTAAGACATTCTGAAAATTGTATAATTACAGCTATGCAAATATAATTAAGTTCAACAATATAACCATTAACACCACAACCATCAACAAACTTACCAGCACCAAACCTAGCAAATGGTGGATAGCTGATTTCATACCACAACTACTCCCAGCAATTGGCAGTACCTAACCCTCCCTCATGAGCTGATTTTTGATTTTGAACAGGTGTGTTAGTGATTAGTGTGTGTGTGAATGACAGTTTATGTCAGCAGCACGCACAGACTTCAAGTTATCTGCCTGAACTTTGGCTGACTCCAGTGCATCATCATCATTGAAAGACATCTGAAAAATGTAGCACTATATAGATGAACACATACAGAAATGCACCCAGAGGCATATAGCAAAGTATATTCAAACTAGTTCCAGCATCAAGTACCTGAACTGGTTGGGCTTCTTCAGCATTCGTTAGTGCTGTTATATCCTTTATTGTCAGCATCTCAGAACACAGCTGATGAACACAAAGATGTGACCCAACTGCAGACTAACAAAAACCAGAACTTCAAAACCCAACAAAGCACAAGAAATAAGCAATAGAAACAAAAAATACTTAGAAAGGTAGCGCAGGTCTGCAAAGCCACTGCTCTAGTTTCACAGAGTTTCAAAACTCTCGAAAAATGGGTAAACAGAGTGACAATGTCAGACAAGAGACCAGAACTAAAGCAGGGACTTAAATGGGGGGGGGGGCTATAAAGGGCAAGTGAAAGCAGGTGATAACAATAACTGAGCAGCACTCAATAAGACACAGTTGATAACAATCAGCACTCTATAATAAGGTGGATCAGGCTTCCCCAGAACTGTCCATGGTGCTGAACTCTGTAATTTTTTTATACGTCAACAAATTCCAAGAAATCTGGGACATATTTTAAAAGTCTAGTTAAGTCTAAAGCCTGGACACTGAAATCGTGTTAGTTCAATCAATTGGGAATTATCATGGATATTATATATTTTTCAGAAAGTCTCTCCTCTTTAAAAATAGTAGCAAGAACCTGTCCTGTTTCGGGTTCCCGTTCCAAATCCTAAAAGAAATAATGACAGACAGGCATAAATAGGCATCTATTCTTCCTTGTAAATTCATTGTAACTAAAACCAGAACATCAATATCAGTTTTTACTATGGTCTGTTGTCAAAAGGTTTGCTAAACTACCAGCTGAACATGTGTGAATAAAGAACAAATATCGCTACGTAAGGCTGGCTTTCACCTAAAACTTAAGTACTGTCTTCCACAGAAAACAAGAGTCCTTGCCAGTGCTGCTGTGGCAATGCACATTTACTCCCAAGAGTGAATGCGTTTGCCGCAGAAATAAATGTGTGGCTCGCTCTGATTACCACCGAAAGAACAAAAAGGAATTTGGGCAGAAATATATGAAACAAAAAAAACAACTAATATTTTAACTAGCGGAAACATAGCTGCGTTGCGGACAGTTCAGCGGGGTGAAATGGCGCTTGAGTGGCACCATGACCATGCCGTTTTCAGCTCGCTGTTCCAAACACTCACTGAAGCTACCAGCAGGTGAATAGTGGTAAAGTGGCATACACTTTCTGATGATTTACCTTCTGCGTCATATGATCGAAATGTCTTAGCCCCTCATATGATACTATTCTGGATAGCTTAAGACTTTTACTATACTATACAGAAGAAACAATAAAGAAATATTACACTCAGGAAGGATGATTCTTCCTCAAATGCACATTAACCCAAAACCAAATTTTTACTGGCGCTACTGTCAAACTGGGACAACTTATTTGGTAAACTGGGACACTTGAAACACATTAAGTTGTTAGCTATTTAAGTGTAGGTCTAATGAATTAACACAATGATAATATAAATAACAACAATAATCCTAGATAAAATCATTTTTTTTTAAAGGAAGGATGAAGGTACAGCAGTACTCCCTCCCTCTCTCTCTGACACGCACACAATGTTTGGTATTAAGTTTAATTTCTTTCAGATAATTTTAAATTCAGAAAATAACCATCATGATGATGATGATGATGATGATGATGATGATGATGAATAACCTTCAGATTGATATTTCCTCATTATTATTTTTGTTGTTATAATTCATTCCACACGGAATAGAATCAGGCCAGAATTGTAAAAAAAAAAAATCACACTCATACTAATACCCTATTGGTAAACTGGGACAGTGTCAAAATTGCATAAAAAATTAAAAAATAAGATGAATATAAATGTGATTTTTTACAATTTTGATTCACCATTACATCCCATAGCAAAATATATAATAATTACACACTATCATCAGTTTTATTATTTTTATAACCTTAACATTATTCACCTCAGAACAGTGTCACTTAACTGACCAGTACAATTCATTGTGTGGTTGTTGAAAATGGTGTGCCACGCCCCCCTGTAGTGAATTAATTACCACAAAATCTATATATTTTTATCTTATACTTGTTTAGGATGAGCTCAGGGAGCTACATTTTTAGTAATGGAAGTCTGTATGTGCAAAGATAGAAATGATGAAGCTTAACTGTCCCACTTTACCCATTGTCCCACTTTACCACTATTCACCCCACTGGTAGCTAAGCTAACTCTGTGTTGCTATAGCATATATATCAACTATAGTTTATTTTATCTGAAAGGACGATTTTCACATACCTTTTTACCGTTAGCTATCTTGGCAGTAATAGCATGGACCAACATGAAATGGACATTTGAATTTTATAAACCAACTCACCATATTAGCTAACTAATTTGAGTAGCTTATGGCAGAAATTTTTGGGGACTGAACAATCACAGGATCACTAGCTTCAACAAGCGTGACAATACAGTATACTTATCCTTATCACAGTTGACCTTCTATTAATTAAATGACGACCATATATAATATAGATTTAATTTGAAAAATATTATAAAAATATAATAGTATAGAAATTAAATAAAAATTATATATTTAAAACGTATGGTGTACACATTGACCTGTGTCAAACTAAAGCTTGACTTCTACACATTTTAATTAAGAATCAACACCATGTGTCACTGAGTATGTAGCACATGTTTTGTGTTGTTTTTTAACATTTATTTTTACAGTGTAGTGTTTATATTCCAATTGTCCAAATAGTATAAAATTGCTGATTCTTGTCAAGTCTTTTTCTTTTTCTTGATAGCGAATAGATTAGGAGATTTAAAGGGTCTAACAAATAAATATAGAGTTGCAAGTTTCATTCTCCATTCCAGATATAAGCTTTAACAACGTACCCTTGAGCAAGGCACTGAACCTTTGGTGGAGGATGGAAACAAACACTGGGAGGCAGGACACGCCACACATATTATTACATAAAGGGAATACAAAGTCCCCAAAGTTGCCCTTGTGTGTCTTCACTGTATCTCGTTCTGTGCTATTGTAATGTTCTAGCACTTATAAACGCCTTCCCCTTTTTTCTCATGTCGAATACTCAGCTAAAGCAGTAGAATAGTCTATACTGTAGTCTAGTTCCAACTGCCCTCAAGTTTACACATTGCAATCCCCAGACCATGACTGTAAGTGTCCCTGGAGTAACCACAGGGGTTGGTGGCTGTGGGCTGTGGGTAGCAGCCTCAGATGAGGAAACCCTTTAGCCCCCTGGTTGAAGCCATCCGTGGTGCTATGGTGAGGCAGAGGGGGTTTGAGTTGGGGTTGGGTTGGTGAGACACCTCTCCCCGGGTGTCTGGTCTGGTCTGGCCCATTAATTAATCCTTGTTCAGACTGGGGGGCGGAGGGGGGGGGGCTCTCTTTTATCAGGCCATTAGGGATCAGGGCTGCACCCTCACAGCCCGCTCTCTGTTAGCCCCTCAGTCGTTAACCCCCCCTCCCTATCTGACCCCCATCAGAACCCCTGGGACCCCAGTGCCAGCCACATTCTCCTCTCTCTCTTTCGCTTATGCTCACAAACACACCTAAAGCACACGCACCATAGCCACACGCTTAAAAAACACGCATTCTAAAACTATGCGTATACATACACACATCCACACCCATGCTTCAGGCACATGTCTATAGATAGACACACACACACACACACACACACACACACACACACACACACACACTCCCTCAACCAGATTCCCTCTGGCTGGATGGCTGACTTCAGAGGAGGCCAGGCTTGTAGTGCCTGCTGCTCGGGTCGCGGCGCTCGAGCGGTGTGTGAAATCTGATTTAGAGTCTTACACAGCTTCACTCTGCACGCCGCAGAGAGGAGACTAACAAACAGAAAGCATTGCAACGAGTCCAGTCCCCTTAACCCCACTCCCCTACCCTACACCATCCAGTCCCTCTACCCCACTCCCCTACCCTACACCATCCAGTCCCCCTAACCCCACTCCCCTACCCTACACCATCCAGTCCCTCTACCCCACTCCCCTACCCTACACCATCC
>JAVQIZ010115134.1:0-18751 GCA_036023535.2 Galaxias brevipinnis
CAAGGCTAATCTATCCAGAAGTAATCTGTGATGAACTGTATCAAAAGCCTTTGACAAATCAATAAACAAAGCAGCACAATGTTTCTTATCATCAAGAGCAGTAACTATATAATTTACTACAAGAGCAGCTGCTGTAATAGTACCATGACCAGCTCTGAAACCCAACTGAAAGGGCATAAAATATTATTAGTGGACAAGAAAGCACAAAGCTGGTCATTCACAAGATGTACTAACATCTTTGCTAGACATGGGAGTTTGGAAATAGGTCTGTAATTATTCAAGTCACTTGCATCCCACCTTTATGTACAGAAGTAACCAGATCTGATTTCCATTTTTAGGCATTAAACCAGAAGTGATTTGTCAGGTAAAGAGCTGAAGCCCTAACCCACATTGCCATATTAAACTAATGACACAGAACCGTTGCATTAAGATACATTTTTCTAATTGTTTATATTAATTTATTTTGTGTTATTTCAAAACCAGATCATCAAAGGGTAATGGGGTTGTACAGAGAGACAAAATTGATGTTTGGTATTTAGATTTACTAAGGATTTATTTGTTGATGCTCCAAACTTGTGTGGAGATTTGGGTTTACTAGGTTAAAGATTTATGACCTGGCTTGCCTCATGTTGAAAATAGGTAGAAGACGGTGAGACATTATACTAGTTAATTTACATGAATAGACTAAATGATTGGTTGATGCAAGGATGTTGGTTAGAAAGACACTGCTCCATGCTTACCTTGGTGAGCACAGAAACAAGATGTTCTCGGCCTCAGGCAAGTAGATCATCTGGCCTTTCAACCTTAGACAGCTTATCTCAACACCGGTGAGCTCATCTTCATTTTCCACAGTCTCCACATTTAGCAGGCCCTCCTTTTAGGATTAGGTAAATCAGGTAGGTAATTCATAATTTCGCAAATAATTTGACCTATATTTGAGCATTATTTGGAGTTAAGACAAATATTGTTTGACACTAGTAAACAACTACAAAGTTATTAGCTAATGATCTCCACATACCTTGCTTCGTAGAACAAAGACAGTGTTTATGTGTGAGAGAATGCCGTGGAAACTGAAATCAATGTGCGGACGCACCAAAGAGAAAACCGAGGGTAGGTTACAAGTCCCTGGCTGAAGCTGACAAAGACACAGTTTAATTAGACACAGGCAGACCTAATTCATACCATAACATAGCTTGGTGGCCTTTCAACAAACTACTGAAAAATCTTTAATTAAACTACAGTCTGACATTAAGTCTAAATCTGTACCTGTGGCAGTACACGGTAAATGGCATTCCCACACTGTGTGAGCATCAGGTCCTTGTCGAACATGATGTGGAATGGAAAGGCCTTGCAGAAGGTGTAGGGGCTCATCCTGGTCTCCTGAGTACCATTTTCTTCAAACCCATCTAGGTCCTCATAAAAGGCCTCCTCCTCTGAGTCCTTCTCCTCGATCAGAAACTTAATGTGGTCACAATTGTCACTCTTGTGTTGAATCACCTAAAAAACAATAAGGATAGTAAGGACATCAACTTTCTAAGAATCACATAGTTTGGATGATGAAGTATTGTTTAATTATCAAAAGTGTATCAACTGTGTAATCAATCAATTATAGTTGAAAACATTTTACGTAAAAAAAACATTGAACACTAATACTCTCAAAAGCAAGTTAGATAAACCAAACATCCCATTACATAACATAAAAGGTCCAATTTTATAAATGCAATAAAAATGATTAAAATGACACAAACAATAATCTGCATACAAGCGTATATATGTTGTAGTAAAACATTTTGAAGATGTAATTTTATCCCAAAACTTTAGAAATATGCCAAATAGTACAAGCAATGAAAACTAGAAGTTTGGATTTAAAGGGTCTGCTGTATTTATATGGCTCTGATGGTTACTGGGCACAAGGCTTGCTGACGTCAACATGCTGTCTCTTTGCACATCGTTACTATGGTAACCCTGGCCAACATGTCTAGCAATTGGGTGTCACAATTCGAGCTTCTGTCATTTCATTTCAACCAAAGATATACCATTTACACAAGAATTTCATTTCCAAATTTAAAACAGCCAAGTAATTGCTGCCTACGTTTTATAGGTATTAATTTTCCTAATTTAATTATATAACACAGAAGTATTGTCCTGTAAATGCTATTATAATATACTTTAAATGTTATCCTATATATATATATATATTAATACATTTTGAATGAAAGACTAGAACCTAATTTCACTTTAGCATTAACTTCTGACGCAGTACTGTGAGCACTGTATTGATAATTTGCCAATTGGAAAATCGAGGATGTCCAAAATAAAAAATAAGTCACCTGCGTACAACTAGTGGCAACTGCTGTTATACTGTTTGTTACAACATACAATATCCAACAAACGTTTTGTTTCAAATATGGAAAATATATAACCTGACCTTCATTTCTATCTCTGTTCCGTGTATTTGTTGTGCAACAGTCTTAATAATGCCAATCACAATATCCTGAAGACCTTCCCTCTCCGAGTAGTAGTGTAGGATTAAATTGTTTCCCTTTTCTGCATCTGTGCAGCGGAATGAGGGAGCCCTCATCCCAGGATAAATGGTACCCAAATGGTCATGAAGGGCATCCAGATTCTGGGGGAAAGATGAAGCACCATGTGAGCCATTAGAATGTTTGTCTCTTTACAATAGTTTAAATTCTAAAAGATCATAGTATAACATAGCAAAGGCATTGATAATTGAGTTTGCCCATGTAAAACCACAACATGCAAGTTGATTATATTCTTCAGAGTAGAGGTAAAGAAAGAATACAAAGGCACACCTGGAGGAATTCACGAACATTAGATCCCAAAACCCTCAAGATGGTGTCATATCCGGATTCTTGGCAAAACTCGAAAAACATCTTCCCAAACATCTGCAAAATGTCCCCTGCTTCAATCTCTAAAATATAGAATACATTCTCTATTAACTAGCAAACAAGGACCAACTTTGTACATCGACTTTCTAATCGTGGACTAAATACTATATATGAACAATTATTTGGTCACTTACTAAGAACTTTACTTGCTGCTGCAACAAGTTCATATGTTTTGGCGTCATCGTATATGATTCTAACAAGAAACTGACCCTCAACGTCAAGTTGAGCCTCCCGCCTTGAAAGACATTTGGGTTAATAATTTACAAGGCATCATGTAAAATATTATACAGTCAAATAAAATATAAATACAATACATTCAAGTTATATCATTAACTAGACAGTTCTTATCAAAACATGAACACAACATGATATTGACAAGTCATTGGTGAATGCTTCTTTAATTTCAGCACAGAAATGCTAGTAACGCATATTTTCCTAAAAAAAGTAGTTGTGGTTTACCAAAAATCTACGACAGAATCGCTAAATCACCTAGGTGTTTCTTAAGCATACTGTTTATTGCTATTGAAAAAAACTTCTAAAAAATGTAACAGGAAACAAGATATTTGAACTGCCAGTTCTCTTTTGTTTGTGACATAATTTCAATAAATAACAGACTTCATAGAAATCATAGAAAAGATTCTCAAAATCAATCAGCAGATGCTAAGCGAATGTCTTGAGCAGGAAGTATGTAATAACGCTTGCTTTAGTTATTTTAGTTTACTGACAGGAAAATGGCAATTTACCTGCATGGTTTGTAAAACTGACATTGCTTAGACTTTGACAACATTTAATGAAAATTATGAGCTAATTTAAAATGTATTCGAATACAACAACGCAAATTACTTTTTAGGGTAATTTCTAGGAGTATTGCTAATAATGCTAAGCAATGTTAGTATAACTATCCACATGTGTATACCTACATCTGAGGCATTAATTCCTCTGCATCTTAAGAAGAACTATTGGTTATTTGGTTATTATTTGACATTCTAATGTATTTGGCAAAGCTACAAATGGCTGATTAAGGAATTCTAATGTCAATTTGCACAAGCTGAGAAAACAACACTGATTTGCAACTAGCTTGTGCTTGATGCAACTAGTAGCCTATTTATTTTAAAGAAAAAAAGATTAGATATTTTTCAGTTGCTTAAAGTAACAATAGATTACGCTTCACTATTTATGCATTCAATTATATGAATTACCTAAGTTGAGATAACAAGCTTCAGAGTTTTACATGGATTAGAAATGTTTACACAAAGGCAGCTGTTGCTCTGTTCTTTTAGCTTGGTTCAAGTCTGGAACAGTCCTGATTTAGGATGAAAAATAAACTGGGACCAAGCTAAATATTTGAACACACAAGAAAGCTGTCATTATACCACAGCCAAAAACCTCTGCAGCA
Organism: Galaxias brevipinnis; assembly: GCA_036023535.2. Lineage (NCBI taxonomy): Eukaryota > Metazoa > Chordata > Actinopteri > Galaxiiformes > Galaxiidae > Galaxias > Galaxias brevipinnis. The sequence goes on from JAVQIZ010115134.1 coordinate 4,306, forward strand.
CTTCTAGATTATTTCAAACTGGTTCTAATGTAGGTATACATACTGTTTAAAACGTTATCTCACAAGAACATCTAGGGTTTGAAAACTATTTGCATATAATACATATTTTACAATAATATTTTTGAAATTTACAATACTATTATTTTCAATAACAGGATATGCTATGTGGTGAAACATTGGGTAAACATAAACTGTATGCACGTTTACTGTATGTCAAGGTTACAATCACTGATTTCAAGATCATACCAGAATGATTTAATTGCAGGCTGTTCTCATTAGTCAGGACATCAAATAGCCTATTAGCCTGGAAACTGTAAATGTGCAACTTTACCCAGCAGGAGAGGGTATTGAAAGTGTAGCCTCATTGATATCAAAGCACTCTCACATTAAATGGCCATAAAGAAGTTGGCAAATTAATAATTTAACTGTGATACTATTTGTTTATTCAAACAAAATGTTTAGACTGTGACTTTACTATTTAAACCCACTGTTTGTGCACACACCTTCTCCCTTTCAAAAATAGCACTTTCAAGGCTAGTTAATAAATTACTCTGCATCATTAATAATTCCATCACATCATGCTTATGGTAAATTATTCAACAAATTCATTTGAGCTCTAATACATTAATGTATATATGTTTTTACTACTACAGGAGGTGATACTAAAGTCTGAATAGTTTATGAATGGTTTATTCCAATAGAAGAGTAATATGCTAAACCAATGCGATTACAGGTTGATATTATATTTTGTCATTATAGAGCCCCACTAAATAATTAATGAATCCACAATGACTTAAGGTTAAATGCCCCCGTCCCCCTCCTCTCTCTCTCTCTCTCTCTCTCTCACCCACACACACAGAATACTTTTCGAACAAATATTTCAACACAACAATTTTGTTTGGCATAGACTAATAGACCAATGGACCACAACAATTCAATGTTGTGCAGGAAAATTTTTTTAAAACTTTACAGAACCGTGTTTATCTGTGATAAACGGGGAAGTTTCTTGGTTAGCTCTAGAGCCACTTAGAAACAATTTGTACAACAACAACACCAACAATTTATTGGGTTTTGCTTTCGTAAAAGACCATCCGCATGGCTTGAAAACTGATAAATAAATAATAAACAAATCAAGAAACTCACTTGATGTCCTCCCACACTTCAGGGCCATAATTTCTTAATACGAGAAGTTCCAGGGCGTGGTTTACAAAGCCATACTGATGTGCAGGAGACAAAAAACCAAATATTTTAGAGTTATAACGGGTTATAAAAAGCGCATGCGGCTACCATTTACTTGATGCACAATTTTCTAATAGGGGTTGATACTGTGAATGTAATACGGAAATAACTGTAGTAGGTTATGCTATATTGACTAATAGACCTAAAGGCAGTGATGCGTTATTTAACTGTGAAAAGGAATTTGGACAGTAAGAAAGTAGGTACAACGAATTTTGTTCCGTACCTGGATAAGCAAATAGCACAACAAACAAGAGGATATTTTCTTTTGCCTAAGCATGTAGCCCAGCTGGCATCACAATATCGGTGCGAATAGCCTTATGATTGTTAACGTACCATTTTCGAGTAGTTCTTCGATTCCTTTAATGGTGGGTTATCGTTGAAAAAGAATGAAGCTTCATCGCTCGTAGATGCTAAAATATCTTGCGTCCATTTCTGTATTTTTCCTCTGTAACGGACGGTTTGTTTGTCAAATCAGATGTCGAGAAAATTATACGCACATCCCTTCCGTCCACTCAAAAACAAGCTGAGGGTTGTCCCCAACTAGATGTTGATGAAAATATTCCCATTGAACGCAGTTTAGTGGGTCATTCTCGGAACATGGTGCCTTTTGAGCCAAATAATTTATGGAAAATTAACATTTCAATTTTTTTAATCATTGAAATTGATAACCATAGCACCAAAATACATTTCCCCACACCAGGCTTAAGTCAAATGTATTATTTTGTACTCTTTTCTGGAAAACATTTTTATTTCAACCCTGTTGTAGCTCATTCTGAATAAATTTAAGTATGATGCTCATCACATACATCTTCGACAATTGCGGTAGTATCACTCAGTTGGGGTTCAGGTCTTCTACACATAATTAAATGCACATCTTTCTAAATGTCTTAATATCAAAATAATGAAACATTCTTATGTAACAGGATGGAATGCAGTGTAACATGATTGAAAATAACAGGGTTGAAGGGACAGCCTATTTAAGTGTGACTGGGATTCAACCCAATGTTTTTTTAGGCAAGAATGACCAATAGCTTCCATAACTAGCGAATAGGATGGCACCACATCACATAACTCAAATTAGATAGCGTTGTTCTTTACACTAGTTATAGTTTTAATATGACTTTTTCTGGAAACAGAGTACAAACATTAAGCTTGACAAATTCCATCTGAATAAAATAACATAATACTAAAACAAATAGGAAGCATGGCAAGAGGCAAGTCTCCTATCAGAAATACTTGGTGATAAAATCAAGTTTGGGATAAGTTGAACAGTTTGGACCACACATTATTGATGAAATGTAATCTTAACAATTGGGAAAATCTTAACACATGTGGATGTTCCATAGAAACAAACATTTACAACAAAAAAGGGTCTAGGTCCTGAGGAACAGAGAACAAGCTTATCAACACAAAGGTAGGACATAGGCAGGATAGAAAACTAAAAGGACTAAATAGTAAAACAAACATGAGCAGTGAAAGCAGGAACACTAACTCAGAATATGAAAACAAAAAGGCAAGAACGCACGGGGTAAGTATGATACTTTATCATAAAAGGGTTTCAGGAAACAGGCTGGTACAAACAATGTCAGCACAAAGACAAACAGAAAACAAGCCTTAAATACAACCAAGGAACCAATGGAAAACTAATGGGGAACAGGTAAAACAAAAACAGGTAAAGAGATAACTAAGTGCTGTGATAGGCGTGACCGGGGGTGTGTCAGCGGGTCCTCTGCCGACTGACTGGTTGAGGTTTGCGACAGGTTAGGTTCCCGCGTTGACAGCCACACCCTCTGTCCAGGGAGGTAGTTGGGAGCCACCCTCCTCCTCCGGTTCGCTTGTGCCTCCTGCTGCCTTGCCGTCCGAAGGACTGTGGCACGGGCCTTCCTCCATGACAGCTGACAGCGCCTGACAAAGGCCTCCACAGTAGGGATGCCCACCTTCTCCTCCTGATCAGGGAACAAAGGAGGAGAAAAGCCAAACTGGCATTAGAAGGGAGACATACCCAGGGACGAGTGGTGAAGTGTTTTATGGGGGTATTCGGCCCACAGACGCTGGTTCCAGGTGCTGGGATGGTCAGCGGCAAGGCAGCGCAGGGTAGTTTTCAGGTCCTGGTTCACCCTCTCCGTCTGGCCATTGCTCTGAGGATGGAAACCCAAGGACAGGTTAACGGTAGCCCCCACCAGACAGCAGAAAGCTTTCCAGAACCTGGAGGCGAACAGCCCTCTTGGACAGCCTTCTCCACTCCCCAAAGAACTGGAACCACAATCCGAGAGCAGGGTATGACCACCTCAGGTTCACTCACCTCTTCCGGTGGATCAAACTGGTGAGAAAGAGAGTCTGCCTTCTGATTCTTCGAACCTGGCCGGTAGGTGATAGTGGAGTTGAAGAGGGTGAAGAACAGAGCCCAACGTGCCTGCCTGGAGTTCCGCCACTTGGTGTGCTCAATGTACTCCAGGTTACGATGGTAGGTCCACACGGCCACCGGATGTTGGGCCCCCTCCAACCAGTGCCTCCACTCCTCAAAAGCCAGCTTGATGGCCAGCAGCTCCCAGTCTCCCACGTCGTAATTCCTCGGCAGCAGACATGCGACGCAAGAAAAAGGTGCAAGGACGGAACTTCCGGTCCTGGGACCCTCGCTGCAAGAGGATGGCGCCCACACCCCAGTTGGGAGCATCTACCTCAACGGTGATGGGAAGGGTCGAGTCCGGGAGCTGCAGGGTAGGGGCTCTCTTGGAAGGCCCGATCCACCTCTTCTGATAGGCGGAAAGGAGTGTGCAGATTTACAGGACAAGGCGGTGAGAGGTGTAGCAATGGTGCTGAAGTTGCAGATGAAGCGCCGGTAGAAGTTAGCAAAGCCAAGAAACCGCTACACCTGCTTCACGGACGTGAGGATAGGCCAGCCTTCTACAGCGCGGGTCTTCTGAGAATCCCAGCACCCCCTTAGACACCACATACCCATGAAACGCAACCCAGGGTACATGGAAAGCACACTTCTCAGGCTTGATGTACAGGTGGTGTTGTTGGAGGCGCCAGAGAACCCGCTGAACATGCTGCCGGTGTTTGTCTAGGGATTGCAAGAAGATGAGGATGTCATAAAGGTATTCGAACACAGACTGGTCCAACATGTCCCGCAGCACATCATTGATCAGGGTCTGGAAGACCACGAGCGCGTTGGTAAGCCCAAACGGCACGACGAGATATTCGTAGTGGCCGCTCGGGGTGTCGAAGGTTGTCTTCCACTCATCTCCCTGCCTGATCCGTACAAGATTGTGCGCACTCTTGAGGTCCAGCTTGGTGTACACAGAAGCACTCTGGAGCCTCTCGAAGGCCACTGACAGAGGGAAAGGATAACGGCTCTTGATGGTGATCCGGTTAAGACCCCGATAGTCAATGCAGGGCCGAAGGTCCATGGTGTTCTTCTTGGCCACAAAGAATCTTGCACCGGCTGGCAAGGTAGGCCGGATGAACCCGGCCGTCAGTGCTTCCCAGATGTACGCCTTCATGGCTCTCTCTTTGGGACCGAACAGTGAGTAGAGACAGTCTCTGGGTGGGGTAGTGCCTGGTAGAAGGCCGATGGCTCAGTCGTAGGGGCGATGAGACGGAAGCGTGGTAGCTCTGTGCTTGCTGAATACAGCCCCCAGGTGGTGGTATTCTGGGGGTACCAAGGAGAGATCCAGGACCTGCTCAGATCCTGGGACAGAGGATGGACCCGGAGATAGCAGGCATGCCATCTGGCAATGTTTTCCCCAACTGGTGAGGGTTCCAGCTGTCCAATCAAAGTGGGGGTTATGGGTAGCGAGCCAGGGAATACCTAGGATCAACAGAAGCTAGGGAGATGGAATTGCAAACACTCATTGCGACACGGTTTGATTCTTAACTGAAGAGGAATAGTAGGTGACTCACCAACCCTGAGCCCCGAGGACGACCATCCAGTGTCGTGAGAGGAAGAGGAGACTGGAGAGCTAGCAGTGGGATCTTGAGCCTGCATCGCTCTCATAACCTATTATCCCCCAGGTTAGCGCTGGTCCAGTAAAGAGAGAGGTAATGTAAGCTACTTGAGACTGAGTTGTGATGTACTTCAGACTTGATACTCTCGTGCCATCCAATGGAAGAGCTCTGGCTACGGAGGGCTTGACGGAAAGAATCGATCTCCACTGGGTTGGGGTTTGGTGCCGACGTTCTGACAGGGTCTAGGTCCCGAGGACCAGAGAATAAGCTTATCAACCCAAAGGCAGGAGATAGGCAGGATAGAAAACTAAGGACTAAATAGTAAAAATAAACATGAGCAGGGAAAACAGGAACACTAACGTAGAATACAAAAAGGCAAGAAAGCCCAGGGTATGTATAATGATACTTTATCATAAAAGGGTTTTCAGGAAACAGGCTGGTACAAACAATGTCAGCACAAAGACAAACTGAAAACACAAGCCTTAAATACAACCAAGGAACCAATGGAAAACTAATGAGGAACAGGTGAAACTAATACAGGTAACGAGATAAGAAGAAATGCTATGTTGGGCGTGACCGGGGGGGGGGTTATCGGCGGGTCTTCTGCCGACTGACTGGTTGAGGTTTGTGACATCACTACATAGAAAATATATGTAGTTCTATGATTTCATGTGATTAAGATGTATTTTGGAGATGTTTCTGTCTAACACCCATAGAAAGAGTTGGGGACTTAAAGGGCACCAGTTCCAGAGAATGGCACTAGTACGTACTACTGTTAGAATAACTGGGATTTAAATTATTCAAACATAATAGTGAGATAATCACATCATGTATTAGCTTAGCTTACTATAGATGTTGAATTGAGTTTACTATGATACTTTTATGATTGTCTCTGACTTTCGTAGTATGGTCTGCTACTAAAATTTATATACATCAAAATGTTTGACTTCATGTCATATAGAGAACTATGCAATTTTGACCTACACATCTTATATGCATTCAACAGTATGCGCATTTATTGCTTTACTAAAATATAGAACACTGGCTAATCTTTTTCTCAGTGATGTATATTTCATAGGCTATTTTGATATCCATCCAAACACTCAATCAACAATCAACCATTGTCATATGCCAATTATCTGTGCAAATCAGCTATCTGCATGCATTTTTCAGTAAATCATGATAATAGTATTGGTTCCTGAAACATAATGCTTAACCTAACCTATAGAAATATGAGTGTTTTTGGGTTGTGTACCATATATTGTAACAGTAAAGGGAAGAGTACTAAAAGTAAACTATTTTATACTAACAAAATTGACCTTTTTATAGACTAGTCTTCATATGTTAGGGCACTTAGCCCTAGACAGACTGTTTAGGATGAGACCAAAAATATACTTAATAATAGAGAGCTTAATAATAGAGACATTCACCAGTACTTTTAATAACATTTATTGTTGATTTACCTAACAAAAATAACACTTTTACATCTCAGTTTTTGATTGATTTGATTGAAGATTCATTGGTATCTACATCTCTGGAGTCCACTAAATCTTGTTGTATGAAAATGGAGTGATATGAACAAATGTGGTAAGTTGACTACATTATAAACAGGTACTTAGTAATTTTTTTGTACTTACAATGACAGACCAACGACAATTAACCAATTCAAATGGTTTTGCTAATAAATATCATCAACGTTTTTCATATATTTCACTATAGAATATTGTTAAAATTACTTTGGGGTGGGAGTGAGGTCTACTAAGTCTAAAACAAGACAAAAATACTTTCCACTAAACCGCAGGATGACCAGATGTTTTGTCCATCATAACATATATTTCTGAACATTACACCACTCAGAAACCAAGAATATATGGTGGTATACAAGGATGTACCTGGCTTTTTTACATTATGAACTGTTACATCTTCAAGCCTTATAATTTTGGAGTGTCATGTCCCATTCAGTGGTCCAGCTTATGTTGACTCATATGTTATGCCTGTTTTGCTGTTACCAGGTTAGTCCTTTTTAGAGTAATCCTTATATTTCAAGGACATTAGATCAAAGGCCTCTAAGAAGTAACAAACACCAGGAATATCTGCAGGAAAGTTGGCCGGAAGGTCCTCTCTGGTCCTTGGAATAAAGACAAACTCTGTGCAATCTTTCAGCAATCTACAAGGAAAAACCACAGAAAAAATAAAATGAGTCTACATGTTTTACTTCATTTGTGGCCAGTGGAAGCATGTCCTTCCAAAGACTAAACAAACATTTGACATTTTGCTTTTACAGTTTGCTCTTGCAAACAAAATGTCTCCGGGACTGACAAACTGTTCCCTCTTTTGCTTCAACTCCAGGACTGACAAACTGTTCCCTCTTTGCTTCAACTAAGCAGACATTCGGTGGCTGCTTACAATAAAACAACATTAAAGAATAGCAAGTTACTGTGTCACCATTGTACTACTCCCATTGTCTTTACAATCCTATTAAATATTAAAACAACATTGTGGTAATGCAGTCAGAAAACACCATTCACCTGTAGGTTGTGGGGCTGATGTTGATCTTTCCAGGCTGACTGCAGGATTCAAACTTATTTGCCAGTGTGACATTATTGCCAAAAAGGCAATATCGAGGCATCATGACACCAACTACCCCAGCCAGAACTGAGCCAGTATGAAGGCCTATGCGCATCTGTGAAATTAACACTGGGTAATCAAAATTAACTAATGTCGTATTCTCTACATAAATGTACTGCATTTTAATGTAATATTCCATCAAGATACTATCCCCTGGTAATAATAATTGGACAGCTGTATGTGTTTTTAGGACAGACTTTTGTATTATTGGTTTGACCCGCACCCGAATAGGTTCTCCAGCTGGTGTCAGGACTTCGTCAGACAGTTCCATCATCTTTAAAGCCATGAGTGCAATCTGGACAGCATGGGTCTCACTTTCCTTGTGTAGGCCACCAGCTACACAGTATGCGTCTCCAATAGTCTCCACCTAGGAGTAAAACCTGAACTGTAAAAATTGGAAGCGCTGAGCACAAAAGAAAGGTGATCGTTGACAAACAACTTTTACATCCAAAAATGTATTGAGCATTAACATTGTATCACGAGTTTGGAGTCAGGTTACTTTTCACCTTCTTAAATTTAAATCAGTAGCTTTTGTATTCAGATATTATTAATGTTTTGCTTAAATTAAAGCAATTTTTTACCTATTATCTCTATTTGGTTATACTTTACTATACCATGCTGTCATGAGTCTTTCTAGACTTCTGTTTAGAAGCGCTGCTGTGTAAAGACCTACATTTTTACAACTTGTAAAGTTGAATAATTATTTCAGCCTTTAAACATTTATCAGGTCTTTAACTCTTCAAAGATAAATAGCAAATTAATTTAAATGTGCATTGCCCTTGTATGTCAAGTAGAAAAGTATTTCAACACTTTTGGATTCAACCCTAGGCCTTGTTGGTAGAAAGGTAAATGTTTTGGCCTATGCAGCGGATACCAGGACCCAGGATATTTAAAGCCAGAAAGGTTTCTCTTCGTCTTTGACATGTAACTCTGAGCAGCGGAGCACTCAACAGTTGTGTAAAGTAGTCTTTATTTTTAGACCCACATGTGGAGTGGAAACGGTCCTGAAAGCACCTTTGACATCTCAGTATTTTGCAAGATATTTGTCAAATGTGCTGCTCTCTCTGTTATTCTTCCATGACACATTGATTACATAGCCAACCTCCCAGCAGATTAGGTTGAGTGTATGCAACTTGGTTTGGAAACAAGCACAGCCTGTCCTAAAATATGCTATCCAAGATAAGGCTGTATAAAAGGATTAGGTAATTCTGCTGGCTCTTTGTAGAACTAATGTGAAAATGTGTGTACAACTTTCAACCTAATATGACCTTTAGCTTGTGCAGAAAATAAATAGTCGTATCCAAATTCAGTTACAAGCATGTAAAATGTTTTTTTCACATTGGATGCTGCAGACCCTGATTTAAGAGAAAAACATTTAATAATTGATGGTCTGCTTTACAAAAAAAATCACTTTTCTCGGAGGCCAAAAAAACTTGGATCAAAATTTTGAATTATCATCATTAATTTAAAGTGACAACCATTATCCATTTTGGATAAGGTTGAATGCTCAAATAAATTTCAAAATAAACAATTTAATATATTTAGTCCAACAGCTTAACACACACCAGATTTGTTGATGACTTAAAGATTTTAACTTTGTCTTTTGGCATAAGGAGCTTTCTCCTTCACAGCTTTCTAACTCACCTTGTATATATCAAGTTCTCCACAGTGGTGGTCAAATCTTGTGTACAACTCACTCAGCATAGTGACGACTTGCATTGGAGTGCAGCGTGAGCATACAGCCGTGAAGCCCACAATGTCGGAAAACAGCATGGTGACTTTGTCAAACTTTTTGGCCTGCACAGTGTATCCTTGCCATAGCTGTTGAGCTACAGTACCAGGGAAGATGGTAAATAGTAGGTCCACTGTTTTCTTCTTCTCCTCCTCCAGTGCCTGGTGAGCATGCTCCAAGGCAGCCTTGGCCTTCCCCAGACGCTTTTTCAGACCGTCCTGCGCCTTTGCCTGCTCACCAACTAGGACCACATCACGTAGAGCATTATGGATCGGAATATCTGACAGATAGAGACCACGACCCGTTAGGTCATCAAGCTTGTCCACACAGGGGGAGCCCAAGAACAAGATAGCATTGGACTCAGAAACATATATCATCTGGCCCTTAAGATCCATGAGCTAGGAGAGAAAAATAAAGAAATTAGAACACAAGAATATTAGAGCATGGCTTAAATCACAGTGCTTGTGGCAAATCTTTTAGTGATTTTGCTAGGATCCAAAAATATTATTCTACATTAAAATTGGTACGGTAAACATATAGTATATTACAATGTAAATAAATAGTGAAGATTTACTGTTACTAATGTTTACAGTAGAATGTATTCTCTTGTTGTTGGACACTCTCTTGTTGTTGGACACTACAATGTAACAACACAGCAATAACAATTATTGACACATTTTTTTATTTCTACTTGGGAAAGGAGCAAATTGAAGCAAATTTTACATTGGTCATTATTATTTAACTAAAAAGTAACATTTAAAACTCACTTTCATTGGTTCCTAATGAGAGAAAATTACTTAACAACTGGCAATACAAAGTATAGGCATCGTTGTGTCTTTGATGAATGATTTGGTTTGACATTTGCTTCTGATCTCCTCCTGGGGTATAAAGAGGATCTCCTCCCGAGGCTGAGTATTCCACTAATTAATGCCTACACTGATAAACAGACTCTCTGCAGGCTAAATTTATCTTCAAGTCAACAACAAGACAACCTGAGATTCCTCATTAGTCGCTGATGTCAATGTTGGATCATACTGTATATTCCACTGAAATGTCTACCTACCTTCCCTGTGTTGTCTGTTATGGAGGTCCCATGCTTAATCCGGATCATAAACTGTGTGTTCAGCATGCTCAAAATGTCTTGGAATGTGCACTTTATCTGAGGTGAGACAATACAGAAGTGCTCTTGGAACATTGTAGGCCGTTTTAGTCCATCCTTTCGGATAAGTCTCTTCCTGAGGCCATCTCCGATCTGCATCAGGACCAAGTCCTGGTCCAGAAACAAATGAAATGGGAAGATGGTCGAGAACATTGATGTTGGGATGGTGCCAGCTGAGGTGGCTCGGAGGGGACTGGGGCTCAAGCTCTTGGTGTCCTTCACAACAACTCTGTATAGCAGGCAGGGCTGAGGGCTGGACTGGAAGCTTCTCTCCATGGCACTAGCTGGTTCCATCAACACATCCACAGTAGTGAGGTATAAAAGGCTAGCTGCAGCCTTGATAACTCCAGGAAAGAACAGATCAGTGGCTGGGTGTGGGTTGAAGTAATAGACAGTAAGCAGGCCCGGATCCTTGTCCAAGCACAGCACAGAGGCCTCATTTGCACTAACCACTCTGTCTGGGTTTAACGGCATGCTTTGTTTTAACAAGACGTTAAAGCTGTTGAGGAAGTCATGGAGAGCTCCCCCTACTACCCTCAAAATATGGCTATCCTCTTCATAACATATTTTGAAAAGCTCCTCACCAAGTGCAACTTTCAAGTCGTCCATTTTGATTCCTGATGATTGAACACAGACAAGGTTGAATTAAAACGAAAAGCACAAAACCTGTGACCTAGACTTCATGTTTTATGCTCAGTGGAAACTCAATCAGATGTTTAAGCTTGCCAAGCTGGAAATTACCTTTTTTGATTGAGCAAGTCTTCATAATTTCTAGTAAATGATCTGGATTATCAATGGCCCTTTCTGGAAAGATGTCTGAATTACACACAGCTGGACTGGAAATAAAAAAAAGTTTATGCTCCATATTTAACTTTTAAAAGAACATTACACATTGACACGTTTAGCCATTAAAACAATTTATTGAATGGCTGTCTCTTGAGACTTTCTTTTAAAATCTTTAACAATATTTGTTGCTGGATTAGTGTAGTTTAAGTTTCTTAAAATAGCCATATACTGTACTTACCTATCCATTTCGAATCTATACAATGGCAGTCTCATCATTTGATTAAAGGCGATGCATAGTCTTTGAAACTGTGCAAAAACATAACATCTAAAATGGCCATTTCTGTATGCTTTAAGAGTGTATGAATGCAGTGACAGGATTTGAGCTGTAGTCATTGAAATCAAACTTAAAATGTCTTTACACATGGTTAGAAAAAAACACCACAGCAAATATTAAAGAGGTCGCCTGCTTAACTCTAATGTTCCTAATATATTATATTCAGTATACTGCTAGAAAAACTTACCTCAGGACATACTAATTTTCTGATGCTCTCTCCTAATGTATGAAGGTTGACTTTCGACTTGCTTGTTTTCCTTCGAGGTAGATCCTTTGTATTTGAATGCACATCTTTAGAAATAGGTAATAAATCAGCTGCACGGTCACTTGAGAATTTGTCAAAGTCCACAGGCTCATCATTTTCTTTGATATTGGAGAAGGGACATTCTCCAGATATTTTCAATTCTTTAAATTTTGCGCAAAACATGCTTTGCTAATATTCTATCTGCTTCCACTGGAAAACATCTGGCATAATGAACGAGTAACTCTGGTCTCTGAAATGAACTCCATCCAAATACCATGAAGAGATGTAGACTACTCTGTCTCTTCTGATTCTCACCTGCCAATTCTGTTCCTATACTCTGGTAAATCGTTGGCAAAAAACCCACCAACCACATACGGTATTAATAATAAATAACGTGATGATCAATATTCCATTATCAAAAGCCAATAGGAGACTTACGAAATTCGCAAACTGGCCAATCCATGTGTATGTAGGTTGGACTATATTTGGTCTGCGCTGCACCAAACTAAATTGCCTTTAAAGCCGCGCAAGCAGTGGACCATGAAAGTCCAAGACGATTACACATTGTTACGCACACTGAATGACGATTGTCTAAAATGTGGATTTTTGTGATTTGTCACGTTATACAATGGTTTATTGACTCCTTCTGCGTAAACGAATACATTTAACACACTATGGCACCTACAATGCCTTCTGTCAGTAAACCCCGCACGAGCATTGCATGAAGCTGCCTATCTATGGTTATTTTCTTGTCTAAACTGGAATTAGGAGGGAATTTATTGTAGATGTATTTGATTCAAATACGTTTCATATTTATGTAAAATATAAATAGAAAGAACAAGACTGTTGTTACGAACCGTCCGTAACAACTGTATTCTCAAAACAATTTGAAATGTTGTGTGTCTGAATCAGAGACTAGCGTTTGTATCTTAATTTACTAGGACAACAGTTAACATATACTGTGTAGCATAGACCCAGTCTTGGACTTCGGAAAAATCCAAACATACCAAATGGGTAATGTTGGTCTAGTGCGAAAGAGGGAGTTTGTGCAAATATTAATTTGAGTGTCGGTATTATTTGCCATCTGTGGAATCAGCGGAGAAAGACCAAATTGTCTTTGTAATATTGCAAAGTTGTGAGATATCATTGCGAGGCAAAGGGACCAGGACATCTTAGACATCAGTTTTAACCTCTCTATTCTATTCTCATCTCCTCTCCTATAGACTAGTGTTCAGTCCACAGGGCAAAAAGCAATGTGATTTTTCTTTTATTTCTGTAGGGGATATAAGGGTAGCACCAAAAATACGAAAACGAAAAAAGTATGGAAATGTGTGCATGAAGGTCACAGAGGTGTTATCACATTCCCTACAGTTTATGCTACAATGCATTTGGATCAGGTGTTATACAATCCATTATGCAATAATCTGGTGGGCACTTTGATGACTATTGTTTTGACATGAAATTTAGGTTGATTTGCTGCTCACTGCTGTTGATCGCCAATTACATACACAAGTCTCTGACATCTTGGCACATTCTGACTTCAAGTCTACATGACCTAGACTTAAAAGCTATTCTGCTAAATATGGAGAGAACTTGTGGATGGCTTTTATAGACAGTGGCTACAGTAATGAAGTAGTGACTTCACTACTAACCGCGGATTTTTGTGTGCCAATGCTGAGCATCACAGCCGCAGGGGGGCTGTGGTAGCTGTTGTGCATTGAGCTTTGGCACAGCACTTGATTGCTGATTGCAACTCTAAGTGAAGCTTGGCCCACTGTATGTCCTACGTGCATTCCTAAATATGTAAGCTTTGTGGTCTCAAATCCTCAAAGTTCACGTCAATATTTGATTTGACTTACTTCAGAGAGGAAACAGGAATAGATGTAGCCTAGATTATTATGTTTGAGAAGCAATGTTTTAATCAAACACCACAAACACGTTTCAGAGTTTAAATAATGAACAGGTGGTAGCCTTTCCATCTTTCCTTATGGAAAGATGAGTGGATAGATGAGATTCTAGGAATTTAGGTCATATGCTTAATGTTCAAACATTTTCTTATACAGTACAAAAACAATTTACAATCACTTCACACTATATGTTCACATCTAACAAAGATTTGGAAGTCTATTTTTCTGTAAATCATTCAAAATCTAACAATTTGATTGACTGACTGAAAGTATTTAACTGTTCAGTGTTTATTAGCATAAGTGGGACATCTGCCTTTTTTCTGTTTGAGTCCCACCAGGTATGTATTCATGCCTCATACCTTTGCACATAAAAAAATGCTGGATGATAAAATGTATGCAAAATAATATATATATATATAATTGTTTATATATAGGTATATATATATATATATATATATATATATATATA
>JAVQIZ010115140.1:0-10173 GCA_036023535.2 Galaxias brevipinnis
CCCTCTTCATATCATTGGCATGCATTCCTCTCACTCTCTCTCTCTCTCCCTCTCTCTCTTTCTCCCCCTCTCTCTCCCCCTCTCCCTCCTTCCCTCTCAAAAATTGCCTGTCAGCTACATTTCTTAAGTTTTCTTACTTCTTTCTCGTCTCCTCCCGTCTCTACTCCCCTGAGACCCCTCGGTCAGTCAGCTCTCCATCCACAGTCCTGACCTGACTCAGCCTTCCATGCAGGCTCGGCGGGCTGCTGGAGAGATCTAGGTCAGACACTGACATGCTGCTACTGCTCCAGCGGTAGCCTTAGCGAGCTACACCGAGAGGTAAGAGGAGAGATGAATTGACGCAGCATGGGGTAGGGCTTTCTCTCCGTCTCGGTCTGACTATCCTCCTCGGCCTCTTCTGTCCCAGGACCGAGGCAAACTTGTGTTTGTTTTCCACCTCACAGAAAAAAAAGAACTATATGGGAGAGGGTGGGGGGATCAAAAGAGCTTCCTGTAGAACTAAATTAATGGTAAGTCTGTTTAACTATGAATGCACTGCCTGTCTATATTTCCCTTGTTCCTGAAAATAAGCAAGAGATGTTTGTAGTGTACATTGCAAACAAACAAGTCTCAACTGGGCATACATTTGCAATACAAATTGTGAACACTCCATTTGGCTGTCTCCAACAATAAAAAAATTGGATCACGTAAATGATTAACTATCTCCATTAGTAAGTGTTCAGTATTCCCCCCTACGTGACTTTATTTATGTCAGGCAGTTCCGGGTGCACCCTCGCAGTTCCTCAAGGACCTTTGGCGACAAAGTGAACACCTTGAACTCTTTGTCATGTTCCTCAAACCGTTCCTGAACAAGGATTTGCAAGGTAGGGGACATTATCCTGCTGGAAGAGGCCACTGCCATCAGGGAATACTGTTGCCATTAAGTGGTGTACTTGGTCTGCAACAATGTTAAGGTAGGTAGTAAGTGTCAAAGTAACATCCACATGAATGCCAGGACCCAAGGTTTCCCAGAACATTGCCTAGAACATTACACTGCCTCCACCGGCTTGCCATCTTCCCATAGTGCATCCTGGTGCCATCTTTTCCCCCAGGTAAACGACGCACACGCACCCGGCTATCCACATGACTTAAAAGTGAACGTGATTCAGAAGACCAGGCCACCTTCTTCCAATGCTCCTTGGTCCAGTTCTGACGCTCAAGTGCCCATTGTAAGTGCCCTTTGTGTTGGACAGGGGTAAGCATAGGCACTCTGACCAGTCTACCAGAGGGGCTAGCTCCCCACGTACATTATTATGCCTTGGACACCCATTAGCCTCTTGCCGGTTCACAGGTTGTCCTTCCACTTTTGGTAGGTACTGACCACTACATACCCCAACATAAGTCCTGCCGTCTAGGAGATCATCTGACCCAGTCGTCTAGCCATCACAATTTGGCCTTTGTGAAAGTCGCTTAGATCCTTATGCTTGCTTCCAACAAATCAACTTTGAGAACTGACTGTTTTCTTGCTGCCTAATATATCCCACCCCTTTTAAAAACATCATCAGTGTTATTTACTTCACCTGTCAGTGGTCGTAATGTTGTGGCTGATCACTGTCCACTGTGCATTTGTGTTATTTCTACCATTAACAGTCTAGTAATGCATTTTATTATCATGTTCCATTGTTAGTTATTTTATTACTTACAATCTGTACCTCAACCACATCATATCACATCATAGATTAACATGGATAAAGACCAAGTAATCAACTCCTGCTTCCGTCTGCTCCTTAAGAGAGTCCCGCAGTGGATCGAGAAATCCACCTAAACCCTACAGCCCTTTCCGTACTCAACAGTAAGGCTAATCAAACGCTAGGGTGGCTTAGGGAGCAACAATTCAGCAAATCCCCCGAATGACTGGTTCCAAAACTCAACAAAGAGCTGCAGTGAATACACACCATCCAAAATCTTAATCTACAAACATACCGAACTTTCATACAATTGTAATGATGCAATTTTGTGAAATATTTGCAATTAGTGGATCTTCTCGTGGCCCTCCTCTCTTGCTCCTCCCACTGCTGAGAAGTGCTGAGTGGCCCTCTTTCACAGAGCCCATTAATTCCAGGCCTACAGACATCTTTAGTGAGCCAAGTCGCGGCAACGTGATAAACCTACAGAATGACGCTGCTGTTACTATTATTATTACAGAGGCTACCCGGTGCATCAGTGACACTTACTTTAGGCTCTCTAAAGGTAGATGGTTCTAAAAATAGCCCACTATAGTCTATACTGAGGCTGGCAGAGGCAGCTGGTGGTAATACGCTGAATCCCCAAGACAAATTCACCTGCACAGCACTAAATAAATCAGCCCAGTGTTAACAGATGTATGCTAAATAAGTGTAAGTTTTCTTCATAAAGGTTTAAGGAAAATGATGTATGATGACATCAAGACTCCATGACCATGAACAAACCAATACTCCTATGGAAATATATGGAAATATTACAACAGCCTTTTTTACTTTAAGTGTAAAATATAGAGAAACAGTTAACTGATTTGGTAGCCATCACTTCGTGTTAAATTACTTTAACATTTTATTTATGTTAATGTCTGACTGGGTGATCTATCCTGCATTACTTGCTTTGACGGGGCTGCATTGTGGCTGGATGTGCGAAATAGTTGAACTGATGTTTATAGTACGCTAAGCAACAACCTGTTTGGTTGCTGTGCACTTGGCCTAAGTCTGATTAAATCAGGAACACAATGGGCCAAGTCAATTCTACACATATTACTCCTCTTGGTTTTGAATGTAATTATGGCTGTGTCTAATATCGTTAAAGATAAATAAATTCGTTGATAAAAAGTACTACCGAGCAGAGGCAATGCAGCAGCCCAGCGAGACCAGACCGACGCCCGTCTGCTTATCTGCTTAGCGCTGCAATGTTTTCATCGATGGAAGCACACTCTTTAGCTAGGCTACATTGTAACAGCATCTGTTATTATTGTTAATAAAAAGGAATTCTTACCGGTCCCCTTCGTTTTAAGGATACATTCTTCCATAACAGCAGATGAAGCTGGTGCATGAATCCCATTTTGTTTGTTTGTGTTTTTAATTTTCGCAGTCTGATTATAGCATGTCTAAGCTATAGGCTAAATACCAACCAATTCACTAAAGCAGTACATTTTAAGAAACCGAAGCATTCCGTCCATTGCGAGGATACCCTACGGTTTTACGCAAATTAATTGCTCCCATTGTAACAAATCCAGTTAGATGCCGAATTGTGTTTAGTAAGCAAGTCATGGTATTTTAATGTCAGGCAATAGCCTGCTCAACTCTCTGTGGCGCCTTCACCGATCGAGCATCATCCTCTTTCTAAAGTATCAGGAGTGTCTATAGTACGTTGTGTTGAGAAGTCTGCTTGTGATGAGAAGGCTGGCTGAGGACAATTCTTCAAACGCTGCTGTGCTGTGGGCGGAGATGGAATCAAGTGTGACTGCTAGGTAGACCAATTTGGTCTGCACTACATGCACAACTGGGCGTAGGGTAGCCAATCTTATAAAGATACACTCCTCAAATGTGACATGCTGAGCTGGTAGGCTTATAATGGCAATTTGTGAGATAGATGTTTGCATTTATTTTATTGAGATTTGTTGAAGTGTTATTGTGTTCAGATGTTTGTGAGTGTGGGTGCCTGTTTGTGCGCGTATTTGTGCGTGTGAATGGGATGTAGAGGTAATAGGGATGAAATAAGCCTATAAAGCAAGATCAATAAAAACGGTTAGACCTTGCCTGTCTGTTAAAGTCCACTTCGTGATATAGTGAGAGCCCTGTTCATGGATTGCCCTGCGTGGCCAGATGTCATGCTATTTATTTAGAAACATATTTTTGAGAGCTTTATGTAATGTCTGCATGTGGAATCACCAAAGGATTGCAAGGTCATACTTTTCCCTCCAACTGAAACTGGTCTAATTGATGTCTGAAATGTGTATTTGTGCTCATGCTATTTTTCAGCGATGGCTACTCTGTTCACAGATATAGACAAATATTAGTTTTATTTGCTACATGTGGGTTCATGATTTAAACCACATAAAGTTTAGAGTGCATAGTTGTAAATTACATTTCTCAAGTCATATGCAAGTGTCCATACCAATGGACTTCTGTTGGAAAGAAAAAGGAAAATACACAGTGTACGTTTAAATGCTGCCACCCTGTGGTAATTAATTTAATGAAACTGGACGACATCGGCTTTCACAGTAGTTGACACAGATCTTCAAACCCTTTGCCACCACCACTATAGTGAAAGTGATTTTTTTTTTGTATATTATAAGAAACATACGTTAAAATTATTTGGATTGATATACAACAATAATATACAAATTGATCTGTCCACAAATCGTGGGCTTAGAGTAATAAGGTTCCATCTACATTTTTGTCGAAATTGAGTTTTTTGCACATTTTGAACATTTGGGTGTTTCTGAATGCCTGTGTGGTGTTATTTTTATTTTTTCATTTTTTGGGGGTCAGTAAATCATAAAATAAAAACGACATGCCCATTCTGCCAGCTTAGATGTAACTTTGATCCTCATTATCTCATTAGTAGCCAAAAGGTAGATGGAACCTTATAAATCTAAGCTCACGAAATGTGGTAAAGTAGCACCCTAATTTCTTCTGTTGAAATTAACATGGAAGAGAGTAACACAGTTACTTGAAAAATGGATAATAATAATGGGATCCCCAAGGAAGGTTCTTGCTTGGCCAGCTGGGTTTTCAGCAGGTACAGGGCTGGCCAGGCCAGGGCTAAGGTCTACCACAGTCTAAAGAATGACATACCCATAGAGGTGTATTGTTCCTGGATCAAGAGTCCCCTAACTGACAAGGAACTGTTGGCGACCATTGGTGACTGTCACTTGTACTTGGCTTTTATGAACTCTGTGGCAACAGACTACGTCGGTGTGGAGCAACGGGCTCCAGGCAGGGGCCGTGCCTGTGGTTCTGGGCCCCTGCAAACTCACCTATGAGGCCCTGTTACCCCCTGATTCTTTCATTCATGTAGGGGACTTCAACAGTTCAGTCGAGCTGGTGGCCTACCTCCTGAGCCTGGCCTCAGATGAAGTGGCCTATGAGGCGTGCTTTCGGTGCCACCAAACCGACAGCATTCAGACCTACACAGACTGGCGAGAGAGGCTGTGCAACATCTGTGTCATCTACCACCAGCTGCCTACAAATAAAGTATATGCCATGACCTGGAGGGGTGGGGAAATAGATGATACACTCAGTAGATTTAAGGAAAGAGATTGGTCTTTCTTTTCTGTCTTTTAAAGTTATTTGTTCAACAAAATCTAATAAAATAGAATAGATAAAAATGTTTCCTTCCGTAATATTTTACTTGTAACTATTCTCCATAGCCGACATTATGTAAAATTAACAATCGGGGGAAGTATCTGAAATGGTGATATACTGTACATTGTAATGATTAATCAAAACCGCAATGAAAAACACGAGACGGAAAAGGATTATGTGTAGGCAGGAGTATAATTCATATTTTAATTATATTCTTAAATTTGGAAAGGTTTTTCTGTGCTATTCCAGCACAGCAACCAGATGCACAGATTTAATAGAACGAGAAAAAATCTTGACTCACAATGCGAAGGATTACAGGGTTTCATTAATTTATATGCTGCACGTCAGGCACGTTGTGTAATTCGTGACCACTGGAGCCACGTAGCATATCTGCAGCCAGCAACACATTACAATGGCTATACAATGATTATTAAAAAACCATGCATTGGCATCTCTTACCACAAGATGGCCTACTTGAACCAACTGAAATTGCCTTTGTATAGCTGTGTGGACACATATACCACGGAGTTCAATCATCCATCCATCCATCCATCCATTAGCTATACTGCTTATCCTTTGCAGGGTTTTCAGGACTGGAGCCTATCCCTTCCGACACAGGGCGAGAGGTGGGGTACACCCTGGACAGGTCGCCAGTGTATCACAGGG
Organism: Galaxias brevipinnis; assembly: GCA_036023535.2. Lineage (NCBI taxonomy): Eukaryota > Metazoa > Chordata > Actinopteri > Galaxiiformes > Galaxiidae > Galaxias > Galaxias brevipinnis. Next base: position 5,982 of record JAVQIZ010115140.1, read on the forward strand.
CTGACACATAGGGACAGACAACAACTCACACTCACATTCACACATACGGGCAATTTAGAGTCACCAATTAACCTGCATATTTTTGGACTGTGGGAGGAAACCCACGCGAACATGGGGAGAACACGCAGACTCCACACAGAAAGGCCCTTGGGTCAGGTTGGGATTGAACCCAGGACCTTTTTTGCTGTGAGGCAGCAATGCTAACCACCGAGCCACCGTGCTGCCCTTCAATCACTACACAGCAAACAAAATGTTTCATTGAAGATAATATAAATATTTATTATTTTTTCATTTCCATATTCTCTGATATGTTTACATGCATGTCATACCTTTTTAGGGGCAAATATGTTTGTCTCTGGTCAGGTCAGGTTTATAACTGAAAAAGGTCTCAATGATGATAGAGATTTGAGAAAGCATAAACAAAAAACAAAAAAAACAAGACAACTATCTTAAGGTTTTTTAAACTCTACAAGAGTTTGTGTTGAGCTCTCTCTATCTCTTTGTCATTGAGGATAAAGGGGAAAGCTTTAGAAGATGAAACAGTCTGAATTAAATTAAACACAGTTCCTTACTACTTTGTTCCCCAGGCTCAAGAAAAGCAACTTTGCAAACAGTCATTAAAACAGAGGTAAAAATATCAATTTAACTGGCAATACTCCTAAGAAACCTTAGCAAAAATCACCGTGTGTACCTATACACTTATGTTCCTCCTGTACAGTACACAATGTACAGCTATTGGTCCTCTCTTGCGAAGGGGAGCCGAGAGGCTGAAATATATAGGGTTATAAGAAGAGACAGCAGCTTTCCTGAGAGGCAACAGCAATAGGCCACTTCTGAATAGACGCCACACAAAGACAAACATTGGTTCAATATTTGACACAGCTCTCAGAAATGGAGAATATTGAGTGTACAAACACATTGGTCAGTGATGTCTCTACTACTGTCTCTGTGCATGTCAGTATCTGTCTGCAGTACAGAGTAAACCATGGGTACAAGCCATGTTCATCCAATAAATATATACACAAGGGGATTTCTCTGTTTCAGAGTTAGGTTAAGAAGTTTCAAATTCCTTTGAAATCGTTCAAGTTATTTATACAATATATATATATATATATATACATACATATATATATATATATCGTAAGCAAGTTTACACAAGAAACCTGGAACATTAAATGCATATTGACTTTCATTTTTCATAACACAGCATAATCAAGTCATGCATAGAGACTATACTGAGAATACAATGGCTACATAGCATACAGGAACTGATACGGCACTGCATGTGTGTGTACAATAAATAAATCTATTCAAAATCACTTTTGCTTTAAAATGAAATACCAGACTGAACTAAGTAATTAGTCAAAGAGTTGCTAATTGCACATTTTTACTCCAGGCAACGCTTAGATTGACATTGCAGCAATTGCACTGTGCCCAACCCCTTACCCAAAAAGCCTAGCCTTCTGTATACATTTGGGTCTGTCCTCATCACAGACACAACCCACTATTCGGTTAAGATTTAAACAACCCCTTTCTGCACAAAGTGCATGTGTGTGTGTGTGCTACATGAATACAGAACACCACCCCAGTTGTTTTGGTGCGTGAATGTTTAAAACACAGAGAGGGGACTGTATAGCAGTCAAGAAGCAGAGAATACACAAACACAGTAATAGGCAGGGTTGTTTTTCAGCCAGCAGGAATAACACCGAGTGCCAACAGATAAAGGGAGACTTTTGTTCGGCGGTGTCGTCTGATCCAAGAAGATGCATCACTTGTATGCTGCTCTAATCATTCACGTCCATACAAGGTTCATCTACTCTCTCCCTTCCTCCTCCCTCCTCCCTTTTGCTTCCCACATCTGCCCTGACGTATTTGGAGTGTGTGTGGAACCGGAAGGTTCCGAAGGTTAGCGCCTCCAGAGTTGTGGCTACTCTGTGGTATGCGAGTGTGTGTTAGTTGGTTGGTTCATCTCTCTGTACAGATCGGAGGACGCGGGCTCGGTGTGGTCCAGAGAGCCCAGGTTACTTGTGGAACCTCTGGAGGTAGAGGGTGGAGTCGTCGAACAGAGGGTTTTTCACCTCCATCTCCCCCGTCTGAAGACAAAGAAAGAAGAGTCGGGGAAACAGAATAATCCATTAAAACGCCTCTCTTTTAGATTACAATCATTTAGCAGACGCTTTTATCCAAAGTGACTTACAACAAAGTGCTTTCAACAAGAGGTGGTTTAAAAAAAAAAATACAAATAAAAAAACAGGAATGCATTTTATTATTATTTAAAATATCACGGCGCCACATCATAATTTTCATTCAAAACGACATGACTCAAAGCCAACTGTATTAAATGATGTGCTGTCAAAATAGTCGGGCCAGATGAGTTGACACAGTGGCACTCACAGGGGCCAATCCAGGGCATTCGTACACCGTGAAGTCCCCGTCCTCATTCTCCTCGTCTGACGTGGCCCCTGAGTCAGAGACCTTGGGCTCGTCTCTGTGCCTGCGAAAGAGAGTGCACGAGACGAGCCGTTCAGAAAACGGATGGTAGCAGACACAGTGAAGGAGAGGGGGTGTTGGCGGGTGAGGGGTAGACTGTCTGAGGACGAAAGGTGACTCACTTCTCCAGGGAGAGCATCTGCTGTTTCTGGTGCTGGTAGTGGTACATCTGGGCACTTCGAGCCAGCTTCTTATCCCCGGGCTGTGGGGGCCGACAGGGGACATGAGGTGGCATGAGAGTGAGAGTGAGAGTGAGAGTGAGAGTGAGAGTGAGAGCAGTACGCATGGCACTCAGTGAGCGGCTGGCACTTTAACGCCTCATGTTTATAATGGCAGTCATGCTTTGATCTGAGGGGAGCACATGATGCTCTGAGACTCACCACATTATTGTCATAGGAGTGGGGCCCCTTCCCTCCGTAGGCAGTGTAATCTACCTTCTGAGCTAGACGGCAACCCTTCTGCAGTCTGAAGGGAGGGACGCAGTAGAAAGGTAAGATGGATGATTAAAAACCTTCCTCTTTTGCCCAACATCTTGTATTAGGGCATTTATACATTGTAATACACAATACACATCAAATAAATAGTGGACGAGTAACTTAATTGGTATTTGATTGGATTGGATTTTCCAATTATTATTGAAAGATAATCTAAATGAAACATGACAAATTCAAACCACTGGAAGTTAATGAAGTCTAAAAGAAAACACTGAAAAGCCTAATGAGGAAGAAACCAGAAATGAGATGCTCCCTTAAAAAGAGACTGCTTATTTCAAAGCGTGTTCCAAGATGACCTGATGAAAAATAGCAGAACTGGGAATAAAAGAGGTACTTACCGAACCCAACAGACTCCTGCCAGGATCAAAGCCAGGGAGCCAGTGACGATGAACACACTGCACATGACTGTGAAGAGATAGAGGCAGAGGATTAGAGCAAGGGAGCGCAGGGTCCATGTTAGGGCAGAAGACATGCTGGATTTCTGGAGCATGGGAGGAGAGAAAGGCAGAAGGGTCTATTCACAGTCATACGGATTCAAGCCCAACAAGTCAGGACTGGCCGAATTCGCAACAGCAGCAGCGTGACAAATGGGCATTGGCAAACCCCATTTGCGACACCGTAGCTGATAATAGTTAATTTATTCAAATGTTCCTGGGAAATTTGCTAACATGGAATTGGAAGGCTTAAAAAGTGAATTTCATGACCCCATTTGATGAGACAGTTAATTTCAACATACAGTCTCTGCAGTCTTTCCTTTCTAGGGGCAGGGACTTACCAACAAACACATGGTCATTGGACGGGTAAGGAAGGATCACAGGCTTGCTGTGGAGAGCAGGGGTGGGATTTGTGGTGTGGTTGGTCGTGGTGGGCAGGGCTACAGTGAGGAGCAAATGGCTCTGAGTGGTTGGCTCTTGTGTTGGGGCCGGTGATTTAGGCTCCTCCTCCTCTAACTTGAGGACATCTTGAGCTGGATGAGCTAAAAAAAAAGAAGAAGAAGATGCAAACATCAATAGAAAATCGAGTCATAAAAAGTGACTGCATGTCATATTCAAGGTTAGAGGTTTTCCTCTATGATCCCACGTGTTCCTGTATCATGGACGGTACCTGGTGGTCGGACAACCGTCTCGGTCCTCTGCTGACTGATGATGGTGGAGAGGAAGTCGATCTCCTCATCAAGCTCTGGCTGGCTCATCAATTTGCCTGAAACA
>JAVQIZ010115153.1:0-12040 GCA_036023535.2 Galaxias brevipinnis
TCTTGATGTGCGAGGCGGCTGAGCTGGGGTGTGGAGTGTTCGAGGGTGAATGCGAGTGGGCTAGGGGCAATCATACAGAGTGTGGTTTTGGCTCAATGTTAATCTGCAAGCATGCAGACCATGTGGGCTGTGACTTTTGAGTTGCACTGACAACGTCGGTTATTGCTTATACATGCACCTTTTAGTGTTTTTGGTTTCTTGTGGTGTCCTGCTCTGCTTGTCACATATATGTGCTCCCTGCTAGAAAAAAAACCCCAAGTGAATACAGGCCATTGTCAGTGCTGGCTGAGCCACGGAGCCACCAGACCATGCAGTGCCCTCACTGCCCACACAACAGGGTTGTATCATTGGACATCGTTTATCAATAGTCCCCCCACCCCCCCTTTTTTTTTTTTTTTTTTCATAAAACCAGGTCATTCTTGCTTTGTCAATCTCATGTGTTGTTTTATGGTACAGTCAGACACTTAAGTGACGTGGATTTGGTGATCTAGTTAGATGACTTTGTGAAGCCCAAATTGTAGATTAGGGTTGCACTTATTGTAAAAAAAAACAACAATAAACAAACAGTTCTAAATCGCACATTATTTATATGCTTAGGGTTCTGTTGCTATAATTTGCCCGGAGGTGGAAGCCATCTCCCTCCACTCTCATACGAGTTGGAATTTACTTTGTGTGCGGTTCAAAGACCCTTTGTTCATCGGCAGAGATTCCACCTACCCTGCTGGACTGAACTAACACAGGGAGGGGGGGAGGGAGGGAGGGAGGGAGAGAGAGAGAGAGAGAGAGAGAGAGAGAGAGAAGGGATGGAGCGGATAAGGAGAGAGAGAGAGAGATAGAGAGAGCGGTTTCGACTGTGAGAGAAAAGACACAAGAAAAAAAGAGTTGCACAATAGGCCTTTGTCATGTAGTAGCCATTTTGATTCTCCCTTGATCTAAGTGCCGGCAGTGAGTGGGCCTGGAGGTTTGTTCCAGATACAACAACCATAATGACATTTTTTGTCAACATTTCTTTCTCGGTTCATGACAAACATGGGCTCCGTTCCTCAGGACTTTGGCGGGGAAGCGACACAGAGGCCCATGTCACTCTCACCAAGGGGCAGTATATTATCAGACAGCTACAAATGGCCTTCTCACAATGATTCATCCTTCAGAACGTAATACATTAGCAAAGCTTGTTCAATCCTTCACGCACACACATTCTCTGCACGAATCCCGCGCCAGCTCATTATACAGTGCACACATAGACATATTCGCGCACGCACACACACACACACACACACACACACACACACACACACACACACACACACACACACACACACACACACACACACTCAAACACACGCGGATGACACACACACACCCCTTTCCGGTATGAATAGCAGAGGCTGTAGGGGAGGTGTGGAACAACACAATCACAGAGTATTTGTAGCTAATAGCATCTGTCTAATGTAGCATTAGCATAACACCATGCAGGAGACCACCCACGTAGGTCACATCTCTGTCAACAGGATACCCCTGCCAGGCTTACTCATACACAAAGACACAACTAAAATATGCACATATGCATAAACACATAGGCGTACAGTGCCACAAACGTGCATTTAAACACCCACACGGACACATAATGTATGTATATGTATATACACAACAGCCACACGCACACATAATGTACTTCCCTCACACAACGGGAAGTCAAACATGTTGTGCACAAGCACGAACACATGCCAGAAGGCTAATTTCTCTTGGAAACCTTTGCATTTGGAGATGCAGCAATTCATGTCCATTGATCGGAGCATCTGGATCCTTCTCCCTTCCCTTCTGCTGAATCATTACTGGTGTCGGGTCAGCGGCAGTCATGCTACATCATTACAAACGCTGCGTGTTGCATCTGTAGCTCGAGCTTTTATGTTAAACGTGCACCATGTCGTGAAGCTTGCTGTACTTATATTGTATTACACTGACAAAATGTTTGTATGTGTGGGGACAATATAGTGGTGAAGAAAATTTGAAACGAGGGCACGATTTATAATTTGTACGCATGAATAGCTAACTCGCGGGAACTAATTATAATTTGTGCACATGAAATTGCTAATTTGTTACCATGTTTTCTGCAATTCGTACGCATGTTTTCTTTAATTTGTGCGCATGAGATACCTAAACCGTGGGAACGAATTATAATTTGTGCGCACGAAATAGCTAATTAGTTCCCACGCTTTCTGTCATTCGTGCACACGTTTTCTTTAATTCGTGCGGTACTAGATACCTAAAACTTGGGAACAATTATTTTTTCTGTGCACGAAATAGCTAATTCGTGTACACCAGATACCAAAAAACATGGGAACAAATTAGCTATTTCGTGCACACATTTTAATTCACCAAATGTCGTTAGCAACACCAATGTTCCTCAGGCATCTCAACATGGATGAAGGTTTGAAGAACTCATTGAGGCGCAGACAAATTGATGAAGACTGCATACATAAACTAGAACATTTTAATTTTATTATTTAACATTGTTGTGAATGGCCTTTCAGATGTCAGAGCTAGCAGCGGGAAAAAGCTAATTGCACTCCCGCCATCATTCTTGCAATGACATCTGGGTAATTAAATGTGTTCTTGCTCTATAGCGATGCATCTCCGATAAAATGGGCAGATCAACACATACAGGCATTTTAAGCGTTCTTGGTAACTTGCGTTCTTTGAATTGGAACCGTTCTTGGGCCATGAAAGATTAGTCAAACGGTCCACGAGAACGCATAAACAGACAAAAACGTGGATTGAAAAACAGCCAGCGTCTTTGATAAGCTTGGGAGTTCACAGGGTCAAGAAGAGACTTAGACAAACGTCTTCTTTTGTCTAGTTCATTCAACCTCAGAATCCTTTTTAAATGCCGTTTAAAGATGATGATGCCCCGTAACGCATGAGCCATAGGGGAGGTGCCTTCAAAACTCAAAACCAAACCACAATTAAACCTCATCAATGAATCCCTATCCATTATCAATTAATCATAAAATAGCTATTAATTCGAACTACATAAAGCGTGGGAACGAATTAGCTATTTCCTGTGCACGAATTATAATTCGTTCCCACAAATAAGATATTCGTGCGCTCGAATTATAGAAAACGTGGGAACGAATTAGCTATTTCGTGCGCCCGAATTCTTTTTAAAAAATGTTTCACCACTATGTCCCCACACGGGCTCCATATGTTTGGAGTCTGTCCCTACTTTTGGGGTCTCGGCTGTCTGCTCTTTTTACCTGAAGCCCACATATCTTTTTACGGAAACAACATCAACATTACACACACGTACATTTTAATTAGTATGCCCTATCAAGCTCAAACTACAATCACACACATACCCATGTATCTGCATGGGGGATATTCAACTGGGATAAGAGTGAGTCATGGATATGGCTTAATAGATGCACTGGGTTTCCCTTGATGTTGCTCGAGCTAATTAAGCCGAGCGCCAAGCCACCCAGGTCTGTGTGACGCACTGCAAAGACTTAGGCTTCTTTTAATTGTCAGTGTTAGGCAATGTTTTTTGGGGGGGGGGTTGCGTTAACTTTGAATTGATCTACTTAACAACTCTCACACAGTAATTTCATTTGGCCTTTATCATAGTTGGTCAAACCTGTATTTAATTTAAACCCGTGTGCCATGTCACCCTTGTTTGCATTTTGAGATTTGTGTAGTCTATAGTTCAGGATCTACAGTATATTCCCTGTGTAGTGCAGGGAAAAGGTAATGTACAAAAATAAGCAGGTTGTGTTCCACCGCAAAAGAATTGTTGGGTAGCCAAAGGGGAGACACTGACACCTGCTGGTAATATAAAGTTACAACATGACTCACCATATTATATTTATATACACATTATATTGACAGAAACAGCCCAGAAAACACGGGCTTGACCTAAAACACCATGAAACCATAAATAGTTTCCAAATCCTTAAAATACCACAGACTAACAAATTAATGTTGACAAGATTATTATTATTATTTATGCATATGAGGTATGTTGATGTATGGACGACTGTGTTTGTAGAGCCGGAGTTCTGTGTGCGTACACAGCCAATCAGAACCTGAGTAATCAGATCAAAAGCATGAGGCGACTGACCAACAGCAACCTGAGGGACCTACAGACCTTCGCCAACCAGACACCAGCGGTGAGATTTGTATTTGGCGGCCAATTGTGTAGACAATGTGAAAAGTGCGCGTGGTCGTACATTTATTCATTATTTCTGTTAAATTAGAAGAGGTGAGTTTGTGTTTTGGATAGAGTTCTAATGCATGTATTTTAAGATAGTCCCCAGTCATTTAAAAAACAACAACTCTGTTTTCTTTTCAGCAAATTGATTACCTCGTTGGACAATATGCTACTGCCAAGAACAAGGTCATCTACGACCTAGACAGTAAGTCAAGCTTTGCTGGCCCAGACGCTTGTGTCCATTTTCTCTTTGTTGTCAGTTGAGTTATTGCAATTAACATAGGGCTGGTTGCCCAGACATAGATGAAGTCCTAGACAAAAAAAGAAAAACATTTTCTATGAAGAATCTCAATTCACAGTGAGATTTAGTCTCTAGGAATAGGGATAATCTATGTCTGGGAAACTGGCCCATAGTGTTTAGATCCTTATTTTGTTGACTGGTACATTTGGCTAAAAACTATTTAATGTTGGCGTTTTGTTGCTCCTTAGATATAGGTCCACTACTAGGCGGAAGGATACATGAACAGCTGGCAAAGGAAGTGAGTCCTGCATTGGACGCAGCACTTAATATGGCTGGAGGTGAGCTAGTTTGATGTTGTCACTTCCTGTCTAGATGTCCGTGTTAGATAGAATCTAGCACAATAGCACCTAGTAATATAATCCACTTTCACAGGGTTTGGATTATAGTTTTTAACAGTAGCACAAAAAAAAAAGGGTCTATATCCATTTGAATTTCTACAGTTTTGAATGCTTTGAGTATATGGAAGAGCTTTTCAGCAAGCAGAAAAAAAGTATTTTTGATTGTCTCTTTTTTACTCTTTTGGTAAAGTCAAAATCGAGAGGGCCCTGAAAGGTAACAGTAAATGGAACCCCTTGACACCCTGACCTTGTGACCTTACGACCTGATTTTTTTCCTCTGATTGATCCCCTTGTTTCCCCTGGTTATCAACCCTGTGATCACATTGACCTTCCAGAACCCTGTCGGCCATCTTAATGCTCTACCTACTTACAGAATTTCCAACATTAAGTCTATGGCTTCCCTTTAACAAAACCAAATCCTCAATCAATTAAAACAACTGCAACTGATCCCTATTTCCACGCATCACTTGTCACGTGTGTTTCTGTGTTTGCTATGCTATTTTTTTGTATTCTTCCAATACAAAATGTATGAAGCGGCTGTTAGCGTGGATTGACCCACGCAGGTGCATAACCGTGCTGCGTTACCGTTTCCCCAGCCATGCGGGACACCAAGGAAGCGCTGGAGAACGTGAGCGTGTCCCTGGAGGTGCTGCAGGAGGGCACGGGAAAGCTGAACTTTAACCTGAGCCTGGTGCGCTCCAGCCTCAGCCGCGCCCTCAACGACCCGGGCTGCCGCGACGAGGAATCGGACGCGACAACCGCCGAGCTCTGCCGCAGCATCCGTGCCTCGCTGGCCCAGCTGCACATCGGAGCCAACTTCACACGGGTAAACTCAATACATGTAATGTGATGTGATGCAATGTAATGTAATGTAATGTGATGTGATGTAATGTAGCTGTACTGGGCATTTGCACCTTCCTGGCCCAGCTGCACTTCGGAGCCAACTTCACACGGGTAAATGATGCAATGTAATGTGATGTGATGTGATGTAATGTGATGTGATGTGATGAATGTAATGTAGCTGTACTGGGCATTTGCACATTCCTGGCCCAGCTGCACATCGGAGCCAATTTCACAAGGGTAACTCAATACATGTAATGTAATCTAATGTAATGTAACTATAACAGGTGAAGGGGTTGATGTGGACCCCCAGGCTAAATGCAAAGCTTAGTGTTCGGATTTACTTAAGTCTAACCCAAGATGTTCTGTCAGTTCTATGTTAGGGTCGCTTGATATGTTAGGTTGCGTCAGTCAGTGTGTAGCTAGTTGACACTGAAGGTGGGAGAGAGAGAGAGCGTTTTCTCCATAGTCTTCCACTCCGTGGCTGGTACAGTCCCACCCTCGTCTGTTTTTGTTCTCGTTCGCTGCTTTTCTTTGTCAAACGGTGACCTTTTAGTTAATAGACCAGTGTGTGTGTCTGTGTGTGTGTGTGTGTGTGTGTGTGTGTGTGTGTGTGTGTGTTTACATGTTGCAGTTGTCGAACGTGGACACTCCCCTGGAAAATGTCAACGCCATATTGAGAACTGACCTCAGCCATATCCTCCAACGGGTAAGTAAACTACTTCTGGCCTGTCAGCAGTGTTAAACATGGTTTATTTTTTATATATAAACTCCAATCTTTGTCTTGGCCCTCCAGGGCTACTTGTCCTTCAATAACACGCCGGGTACGGTGAGCGACCAGACCAGGGACGTTGTGGAGAGTAAGGAGACATTTTAATTTACTGTGCTAAAATATTTGTGTTATCCTACAGTACATACCATCCCATTCACCTGTTTGAGAAAGTGCTTCCAAACCCTTGACTGATACTGTATATATCGTCAATTCCAATCTGTGACTACAGTTATTAAACCTTTAAAATAGATGTATTTAACCATTTTATGGTTGGAATGATAGCTGTATATACAGTTAGTCAATTTGAATCAGTGACTCAAGTTATTAAACCTAAGGAATAGACTAGGATTGTATAGTTGGAATTATAACTATAAATACCATAGTGTATCTATTATCTCAAAGTCCTCCTCCTTGCTCCTCTTCACTTTCCTTCTCTCCCTCTGTTCCTTTCAGGAGTGCGGTCTCTGCTCGACGGAATCGGGAGCAACATCACCAGCTTCTCCAAGGTGTTCCCCCTGCAGGCCACCCTGAACAACTTCACCATGTTCATCAGCCACACACAGTCCAAGATCGAGGATTCCTACCCCGAGCTGGACCACCTGGACTTCTACAGGTAACACCTGCCGTTCCTCTGTGCCCGTCTGGGGCTTGTCTCTGGGTTCTCCATCATGTAGTGATGATGATAATAATAATAATAATAATAATAATAATAATAATATGATAAATAAAAATACATTTTATTTGAAGTGCGCTTTACATTGTAAGAACAATCTCAAAGCGTGGATGATGTCATCCATTGCATGTGCCCCGTAATGTCATTAACTGTTTCCATCATTTTGATTGTGCATCTGGAAAAAGGACATTGTACCATTTTATTGTTAAGTTTAGTCATATTTATAGCAGAGTTCAGATGCAAAAAGCATAATACAATGTTGGTGACACGCGCAGACAGGATCAAATCTACGTTTAGTCTAAGCCAACCTTCGCTCTGGTGAGATGTGTGACAAAGTGGCTCCCTCTGCAGGTGGATAGGCTGTATTACCTTGTGCTGCATGGTGGTCCTCATCCTGGCCTTTAACTTCCTGGCTCTGCTGTGTGGCACCATGGGATACGACAGGCACGCCTCGCCCACCACGCGGGGGTGCATCTCCAACACCGGGGGGACACTACTTATGGCGTGAGTAATGTGTGTGTGTGTGTGTGTGTCAGTATGAAAGGCAGAGGGAATGCTTTTGCTCTAAGTACGTTAGCTCTGCCTGTGTGTGTGTGTGTGTGTGTGTGTGTGTGTGTGTGTGTGTGTGTATTGGTGTCAGTACTAAAGTCGTAGATAACTCTATTGCTCAGAGTGCGTTAGCTATGCCTGCATGTCTCCACAGAGGTGTGGGTTATACTCTGTGAGTGGTGTGTGTCTGTATTTGTGTATGTGTCAGTACTATAGGTGCACATAACTTTATTGCTCTGCGTACGTTTGCTGTGTGTGTGTGTGTGTGTGTGTGTGTGTGTGTTTGTGTGTGTGTCATTACTAAAGGCATAGCTAACTATTGCTCTGAGTACATTTGCTATGCCTGCGTGTGTCCACAGAGGTGTGGGTTTCAGCTTCATGTTCTCCTGGGTGCTGATGGAAGCTGTGACTGTCACCTTTGTCGTCGGGGGCAACATGGAGAAGCTGATCTGCGAGCCGTACCACACCAAGCAGCTCTTTCAGGCAAGACGTGATGCGCCCAGGGACATTTACAATGCCATGCATATGATATATACAGTATATATCCTTATTACTGCCAGTGTCAGCTTCAGACCATTGACTTGAGGGATTAACCATTCTGATATAATAATAATGATAATTCATTGTATTTAGTTTTTTTGCACTTTTCTCAAGACTCAAAGCACTTTACACAAATTGGTTGCCAATTTGAATGAATGTTATATGGAATGTTTACTCATTAGTCAATCATATTTTTGTTTTGTATGAAAATTAGTTTTTTCAAGGTGTGATATCTTGTATTGGTTGTTGTAACATGGCTTTCCTCCCTTAGGTTTTGGACACCCCCCACCTGATCAACCCGGAGTGGAGGAACTTCATACCTGGCTACATGTACAACGACTCCAATCTAGACCTGACCCTGGAGAGCCTCTACAGGTGGGCCTGACACTGCCCTTATATATTACGCACTCCCAGTTAAACACTCAGAGATGGGAACATAGTGTATACCTCCATCACTTGTACCCATTACATCACATCAAAGGAAGCCTTATTGACCTAATTACAGTTTTTTTGGAGGCTTCTCGCTTTCTACTTACTAAGTCATTTATTTTGGTTCGTTCATGCGATTTCATGACTTTAAATCGTCTCGTCTTGTTACTTCAAGAAGCCGCTCATGCCACTGTTGATAGTAAGGGGGGTGCATCCCTCTTGATCCCGAACATAAAATATGCAGAAAGCTTTCTTGCCTCATTAGGCAGCTGGCCGTATGATAACACGGCTACATTACTGTAGTCACTACATTAGCCTGCTCTCATGGGGACATGCCAAATATATTAGACGAAGTGAAGGGAGTTCCTCTGTCTTCGTTTGCTTCAAAACGAGCAGTGCGTTACTAATGTGACTATGTTACAGGATATTCACAAGGAGCTGTGGGAAGTAAAGACACTACTTCCTATTTAAGGGTCATAGCAGATCAATCAGACTGACTCTTCAATCGTGTTGTCATTGTATTTGTGTTGAAAACTGTGCATGTATTTGTCTTTCAGTAATTGCAAAGAGAATAAAGGAATATACTCAGCCATGCACCTGGACAAGGTCTTCAACATTTCCACCCTCCTCAACTCCACAGTGGTCAGTACGCCTCACACATGCATACCTATACATGAACACAATACAAGTCACACAAACTCAACGGCTGGTTACATTCTTTACAAGTCTGTCACAAATGGCATTTCGGATTTTGCATCCAGGTTTTTGTGCCTCTGTAGCGTGACATTATGACTGTGTGTCTTTTTATGTTTCCAATCTGTACAAGGTTATATATATACCTTCTAAATGGCGAAAGGCCAAAAGCTGAATTTTCCACTGGCTATTCATTAGCATTGCAAAGACGAGTCCCTGCCAAAGCAAAGAGTGCGCTAGTGAGCGATAGCATTAGCATTACCAAGACGAGTCCCTGCCAAGACAAAGAGTGCGCTAGTGAGCGATAGCATTAGCATTAGCATTCCTTTGTCTTTACCTCAGCAAGCCATGGCCTGGGCCTCAGACACTGGACTTGTCACTGTGCCAGACGTATCAGTCCACCAAAGTGAATTTTTCTGTCATTCTGAAACCGACTGCCAGCTGGCAAGATTAGCTTCAGCCTTTATTTATTCTGTAGGATGGCCATGCCAATGAAACTTTCATAATGTGTGTCTTTTTTTGGGGGTGTTCTACATAAGAACAGAATCTTTACAACCTCACGACATCTCTACATACATCAAGTGTTGTAAAGTGTGAAATACATTTTTCAGAAAGAATGCATGTGTTCTGTATGGTTAGTAACTTAAAATGGATGCCAAAATGTCGAGGCAAAAAAAGTCTCTCCCCCCCTGTTTGGTCCCATTATAGAGGGTTAGAAGAAGACAGGCGGTCTAATCTGTACTTTGTATCAGTGGAATGGGTTGCCTAGGAGGTCCCTCGGAGAATACAGACATTCAAGTGGAGCTGAATGTTAAGTATATAGTAAGAACCTAACAGTGGCCTTTACTTTGAGTCTGTGGTTCTCCACCATGGGGTACAACCAAAACAGAGACTGTGGTTTCATAAAGCTGTCTTAAATAGCATGTAAACAACTTTGTATCGGGCCACACATTTGTTCTTTTTTATTTAGTTTTTCTCTCGTTTGTGGTTGGAGAAACTATTTGTTGGTTTTCTTTGTGAGGAAGCAAGTATGTTTGACCAAAAATTTTAATTAAACACCAGAGCGAATATTTTTTAACAATGTACATATTCACAGTCAACCATTTAAGAAAATTAAGTCCTAGTGACCTTGCCGAAACCCTTAATGACATTTAATAGGGACCAACAATGTAAATAAAAATGTACTTGTTGAAACATTGGTCATCATATAAAGAAACACAGGAATGTCCGCTTATGAGAGAATGTTTGTGCCATTAGTTGATACCTCATTAGGTATACACGGTCTTAATCTCTTTCACGGTAAAATTCTAAATCGTTATTACAACCAAATGCATTCAAATCCTTAATGCGGATAGTCTGTAGTCAGCACATCCAAAGTGAATGTGAATTGTCCCTCTCTGCTTCCAGTACACCAAGGATGTGGTGCGCTTGTTTGACAGCATGAGGATTGACCTAAGAAGCATCATCTTGCTGGAGGCCGAGGGCAAACGAAGCCTCCTGGCCTTCTCCGAGTCCGGACTGGGAGAAATCAACTACGCTGCCTACCTGGAGGAGGTAAAAAGGCCATGCAATCCTAATTAGAATATATGGAGTACACAGGCGTATATTCTGGAAAAGTCTTTTTGGGGGAGGATGATTAAAGATACTGTGGTTTAATACTCAGTCTTTTCATTCATTATATAGTTTGGATTATTTCACTTCCGTTTCTAAACTGAACTAGACACCCCTGTGCAGTCCAAATTACATTGTATCCCGCCAAACTCTACAACAGGAGTATAACGTATAATGGACTCTTGGACTTTATTGGGGAGAATGATTAAACAATATTGTGGTTAAATACTCAGTATTTTCATTCAAAATAGGCCTATGGTATGGATTCAGCCATTTTCGGCCATATAACTTCCATTACCTAACTATACTGAACTCTGTCATGAACTGTGTCATGCATCAGGGCAGTGGGCTGGACCTGTATGACAGTACCCGTACACTATGTACTGTATGCTGGACCACGATAGCTTTGGTATCTCCAGCTGGGCCAAGACAAGCAAAGATAGGCTCCACATTCCTATAGTTCCTTTCAAAGTGTTCTTTCCCATGAACATATATCAACTTTGAACATGTAGGTTTATGAAGCTCTGTGACTTCCAACAGCAATAACCTAAAACCCTTTGGCCATTGCATTTCATTTTCTTTTTGTTTTCGACTGCATTCTTCTTCCTTTTCAGGTCAACAAAGGGGTGACGCTGGTGGATCTGCTGTCATACTCCAAAGAGCTGGAGGCTCAGACAGATATCATGGTGAGAACATGCCTCCCCAACCCCCCCCCCCCCAACCCACCCGGCATGATCCGTGTGCAGAAACACCCGGTGTGATATCAGAGTCTGTCTCAGTGTTGGCGCTGCGAGCCCCTCGATTTGCCGTGTCTTCGCCCTGCGAAGGGGAGTGCTGAGCTGCTGCGCCCGTCTCCTGCCAAACCCCACTACGTGTGTCTGTATCGACCGCATGATTCGGCCGGCCCTAAACACTGCGCCAGTCTCTGGAAGCGGCTTGAATGCCCCTAAGTTGGGAGGATGGGGTTAGGAGGTTTTGTGTGTGTGTGTGTGTGGGGGGGGGGGGGGGGCAAAAAAAACAACCCCCCAATAAAAACCCCAAAATGGGGGTTAGGCCTTTGCACGGGTTGTAATGCACTATATCTGAG
>JAVQIZ010115181.1:0-10593 GCA_036023535.2 Galaxias brevipinnis
AATAATTACCCTTCATCACCTTGATCGATTATGATATTTAATTTATGAATTAATTGATAATCTACAAAAATTGATAAAGAGTAATTTACACACGAAGTAGTAGCCAGAAACCCTACAACGCAATAGATTATGTTATTATAAAGTCTTACATTATAGAGATCTCATCCATAAGTCATACATTTTAGAGATGTCAGATGATCATGTATCATGTTTGAGTAGAGTTTTTAACAGTCACGTTGTCATTAAATGTATCAATCATACATTATAATTAATAACTGTACAAAGAAAGAGTGACAATTGGTGACTCCACAGAGAAATATCAGTAACAAATATAATACAACTACAAATATGCGTCCCTTTACCATTTTTCTTTGTGACAAATGTTTCTGATATTAGTTTTATTACTATCCCCATAGTTACAGGTTCTGTCAGCTTAAGTCAAGTTGCTGACAAAGATGAGGGTCAATTCTCCTCAATATGGTTATCATCTTAGAACTGGCCTCTTCTCCTTTTTTGCTCACCATGTCAATGACTTCTCGTGCTTTATCCGTCCTCATGGACTTTGTCCTAACTGACACGCATTCTTCATCATGTAGAACCTTCTGTTCGAGAAGTTCATCCAGTAAACTGTTGAGAACTGGTTCCGAAAATCGATGAATAAATTCTTTCCTCACAGTTAACAGATTCTTCTCTGCACTCTGGATGTTGGTCGTATTTTGTCCACTTGCTAAAGGAGCTGAAAGACAAGATAAAGTATGAAATTAAGAAAAGACAATCTTTACATCTTTTACCACCCATCAACCAAAAACAATTAAATACAACAATTGGGTGTGAAGAACTCTAATCACAAATGGCAGGGGCCAGGGCTATTGAGCTCTGGATAATAACACATTTTCAAAACTAACAATTCATTAACAATTAATTTGGAAATAGTTTTTCACATTACGTTTTGAACTTTTTACACTTGTTGTCATTTTTGGTGACATAAAAACGCACCAATTGATTACGAAAAAATCTATTTAGAATAATAATTGATTGCATTTATATACAATGTAAAAAAAATCCTATTTTCACGAAAAATAACTAACATTTTCACAGTAGTTTGCTGTTTCGAAATTGCATAGAAAACTGTAAAATTACGGATATTATCTCAAAATCCACAACCAAACATTCCTGTTCACCATCATGTCAATACTGAAATGTTTTATTTAGTTACAGTTACTCTTTAAAAAAGTAACTACTTTACTTTACCGATTACTCCCTTAAAAAAGTAATGCGTTACTAACGTTTGTAACTTTTGCGTTTCCCAATTTACTCCAACTCTGAAGTTAGGCTTTATTTTTTATCCCACACTGCTAACTTGTGATCGTTCTGTGGTACTTTCTATTAGCCAATGGGCCCTGATATATACATATATTTTGAAACAGCAACATAAATAATAATCTAATAAACCATGAATTGTTTACAAAGCAACTGAATAAACCACACACAAAATATTTGTTCAACATATTTATTCTAGTCTCAAATGGCCAATCAACAAGCCTCAAAACTCACGGCTTACATTCCCAGCTCAAAAGTAATATTCCCACATTCAAAGTGGACGAAATATAATGTTATGTTTCACCAAATGCTCACCGATGAACGTTATTTAAGTTTAAAGTAACAATATATTCCCGTACTGTTTGTGTCAGAGCCACCCTCCGGGCGGTATTCCATCAACCACGCTAATGAAATCGGCGCAAAGCCTCTGGAGGAGATGAGACGAGATGTCAAACCCCTTTTTACTTTGTTTAAATTTCAAAGCAAGTGATTAAACAGTGAAACGGTAGACTTTTTATAATAAAAACCAATTTAAAAAATTGCCAGTTTTTATAGGCTAACGTCGTACATTTTAGTGTTGAACAAAGGTTTCTAAATTTGCCGAGTTGTTTGATTGTAATAATTTGGGAAATATGTCAAATAACAGTGTTTCTCTGCTGAATGTTTAGTGTAGTCTTTTTTTGAAGGTGTTTGATTGTAGAAATATCTGTAAAATAACAGTTTATCTTAGCAAAACCTGTAATTGTAATTTCTGTTATTTTATTGTTTTTGCACTTCATTTGTATATGGAGATTTTGCTTTCATTTTATGTTTTTTGTTCGGCAGCCGTTACTGCCAGTCATTTGACCCTGTTTTAAGAGATTTTTTTTTTTACAGTGTACCGCTTTCTAGACACGCAAAGCCTCACAGTTTGTTTGCCAATGTGTGCATCCACCTGGGTGATGCCAGAGCAGCCATTTTAGCACAAGACGTGCTCACCACACAATAGTGTATGACCTACTGAGAGCCACAAGGGGCAGGAGGGGGGATTAAGCAGCTGCATATCGGGAGATGAAGGGATGATTAGGTGGCCAGAGTTGATGCTGCCAGATAGGACAATTTAGCCAGGACACCGGGGTTATACCCCCTTCTCTTTTTGAGAAGTGCTATGGGGTCTTTTGTGACCACAGAGAGTCGGGACACCCGTTTAACGTCCCATCCAAAAGACGCACTCTGTCCCTGTCACTGTCCTGGGACACTGGGCTGCCACAGACCAGAGGATAGATTGACCCCTACTGATCAACCAACACCACTTCCAGCAGCAACTGGCCTCCCATCCCAAGGTAGAATCAAAACCAACCCTGTTTAGCTTTAGAGGCAAGCCAGAGGTGAAATGCAGGATGCTATTGCTGCTGGCATACATCAGTACATCAGTTTCCTTTTTTGAGTCAGTACATATTTAAACAGACTGTACTAAACAACTCATTTAGGGATTAAATTGTGTAGGATTAATTCAGACTGGAAGCTGCATCCACAGTCTAGTGTCGTGTGCAATATATACATACAGGAGTCTACATTCGGAAACGCTAAAATATCAGTAGGAAAGTAAACGTAATTCTACCGGGCACGTGTGACACATTTTGAGAAATGAGCTTATACGGCACCTTTATTGGTGGGATCTGTAATTTGGTGTAAAATGTAATATTTCTCATATCTGAAAGAAAAAAATTATTTGCATGAAAGTATGAACCTGAATTGATTCAGATGGTATTTAAAATACGGGCATACATGGAAATAGTATCTGATGTATGTTTCATATAAAACAATTACACATTTTGCGGTGCCTACATTTGTGATAAACTTTTCTGATTGCCTTTTTTATTTATACCTAGTCAAGTTAAACGCTATCTATAAGAATTGAAAGTCACTCTAATGTTATGTAATGTAATGCAATGAAAGTGTATCTGTGCAATGCAACTAACTGAGTACTTTATTTTATACTTAATTGTATATTGTACTATTTTAACTGTATGTTCTATGTCATGTGCGGTGATCTTGGGTGTCTAGAAAGGCACCTCTAAATTTTTATGTATTATTATATGTCTGTATGTCACTTTTGTTTTGTGCTACTGCCTTTTTGGCAAAGGCTGTCTCGCAAACATATTTTAATCTCTTTGGCACTATCTGGTTGAATAAAGGTTTCTGAAAAAATAATGGACAATGTAATGAATTAATTTGGCCAGCAGACTGCAATAAACAATGATATACTGTGATGTAATATTGAGTAAGGGTTTTACCTGTTAAATTAACTTTCACTTTTCTCCTCCAAACAATCTTCTCTGGACTTTTCAGCTCTAGAGTCACATCCTTCACACTAACATCGAGGAAGACCTCAAATGTAGGGTGATAGTTTGGTCCATACTCTTGATCAAACCTCTGCTCCTAAAAACCGGCAGTAAAAACAGTCTTAAAATGTTAGGGACTGTGTAGAGACTGTGGCCAGACTTGTGACAGAGTTCCTGGTGCTTATCTGATCATGTGTTCACTGTCAATGCTGTGTGTGTGTGTGTGTGTGTGTGTGTGTGTGTGTGTGTGAGAGAGAGAGAGAGTTCACCTCAGGCTGTATGTCTCTATCAGGAGTACAGCTGAGACTGTAGCTTTGACCGAGGGTGAGATCACACTTAGCACTAGTCTTGATGTATTCATCTCCTTCATGTTGTCTCCTCACCTTAATGCAGAAAAATTTGAATATGTTTCAATGACTTTTGTTTTGTAATGTAATTCATATGTAATGGGAATCTGATCACTTTTTTATGTACCAATTTGTATTTTACCTCTTGGAGAGGTACATTGCCTGGCAACAAAAAAACATCCAAAATACTTTCTTCACAGCTTGGTGGTCGGAGGAACAGTAGAACCTGACCACTGATAGGCCTTGGAGAGAACAGAAACCTTTCAAGCAGCCACACTAGACCAAAGCTGGAGAGGTGTGTGACGTTGACGACCACATGAGAGGAGTTCATCTCCAGTGGCTCTATGAGGCTGACACCCTCATCAGTGATGTGGGCAACAGACAGGCCTTCAGAGGGCTGCTCTGTCAAAACAAAACACACAAATCACGGGAGGATCAACTTGACAGGCTCAAATGTCCTTTAAACATGGATAAATAAAAATGACAAAACACTTACTACTATTAATACAGTCCCTAAAATAATTGTATCATGGATGGATTTACACGGTTTACTTATCCAGAGAAGATTATTGATCTTCTATTTGGTTATGACATAAATAAAGCTTGCTCCAGGCTGAGCCTCACCAGACAGAGTCTCACAGTGTGGGAGGTGGAGCTGGCACACTGACCCCTGGGGACACTCAATGCTGAACAAGGGCCCTGCAGGAATCCTGCCGGCTGATTGGAGGAGGCTCTCGTCCCATTGGACGGTCCTGTACAGCACCTCCCCCTCCCCCTCCATTCCAAACAGCAGACCTGTTAACCTGCAGCGGAACACACCTGGACCAGGGCACTGAAACCTGGGGGCACACACAACCTCCATCAACAACTATGGTGCTGTAGATAGGGAAGGAGGGAGGGATGGAGGGAGTGAGAGAGGGATGGATGGATGGAGTGAGGGAAGGATGGATGGAGGGAGTGAGGTACGGATGGATGGATGGATGGATGACTCTGCCACCATCGGTGTGTGAGTGAATGGGTGAATGAGAAGCGGTTTGTTCCATTGCGGTTGAAAAGCGCCATATAAATGCAGTCCATTTACCATCAATTTACCATTTACCGCGGTCTGTTTTATAGTATACACAAAGTTCAGCTGAACAACTAACTCTCCAAATATTAATATTATTAACTGACTTACTAACATTAAAATAAACTTACTTCGGAGGTCTCTGAAGGACATTATGCTGTACTGCAATTGTTTTCGCAGGACATTGACTAGATCTTCGATCTTCTGTGAATAAGATTCCGAACCAGACTCTTAAATTGAGACAACGGGATTAAGTACAGTTAGTATGCGTCGATTAAGCTAACAAGCTAGTTTACGTTAGCTAGCAAATAACAAAACCATGGCATCGCAACAATACAACCTTAACCTATTACAAAACCAAACGCTAAAATAGCCTAAATGCTTTGATACGTCCTTTTCTTAGCCACACTCACAGTGAAATATGTGTATCTGTTCTTTGCTTTCCTGTTATACACTCTTTGCTGTAAAAGCTAGCTAACGACAGCATTGCTTATTTGTTTTACCTGTCCTTACGCGTCTCTATGGAATCTAGTGGTGTCGTTCGTGAACGTGTCGGCTCTATGTCCCGGCTCTTTTAAGTGAACTGAAGGAGCCGGCTCGCATCTAAAAGCCTTTTTTTTTCTTCTTTTTAATGAATTCAAGACGACCAGAAACTAGCAGTAGCACGCCTTACGTAGATTGTTTTCAGGCAAGATTTGTGAAGGTGATGGCAAGGAGACTACATTGTGGCAACTTCAGTCCCATCAGAAAGGATCTTCTCAAAAACAGGGCCGATAGATACAGAGAGAAGAAACAGGATCAACCCCTCTAAGTTTACTTTCCCTTAATGCCAATCTCCCCTAAATGTTTCATTGTTAATATACTGGTACGACTAACAACTGTTGGATGCTGCTTTTTTGCACATTGTTATTTGTTATATGGCACACCGTGTTCTGATTTGAGTGTGACATTTTATTTGGAATGGTTTGTGTTTTGGATAGTAATTGAAATAAAATGTTCAATCAATACACATTACTTATGTTTTTACGTTATTTTTGTGCATAGGTTTTTGTGCAAAACATAATGTACAATTATGGTATTCTGTAAATCACAAGGTTTGGTATAATTACACTGAACAATTTATGTGATATGTCAATCATAGGTCAAAACATCGCTAAAACGTGGCTGAATTACAAAAGACGAAAGTGGAACTAAATGAAGAGCTGTTTGGGAGCGAAGGAGCCGGCTCTTATTACTGAGCTGAGCCAAATGATCCGGCTCACTAAAAATAGCTGGAATTCCCATCACTGATGGAATATGCCACCAGAACGGAAGCCCATGCAGACAAACTTTAAGAAGGCGCAAAATATTTAAATGTTTGGATTGTTTATAAGCTAAGTAGTAAATACATAACTACCAGCATTTACACAATATGGAGGATTTATTTTTTCATTTTTTTTCGACTGGGAAACGTACCAGTCTTACAATCAGTCTTTATAACAACTAGGGTTATAGTTAAAATAAGAATAGGTCAAATTAGGCTCCCTTATTGATTATTTAATGGCAAAATAGAATTATATATTAAATAATGTATTTGGCAACTTCCCTCATGCACAAATTGAACAGATTGATAAAGTAACATCTATTTTGACGAACGATTTTTAAGGCTAGTGAAAAAATTTCTCGAGAGGAATAGCAAAACGGGAGTCAGACGACATCAGGTGTTGCCAGACGCACAAATCTATCGCAGACGGAGCAACTGGGAGAGAGCTATCTTTCACAGTAAGTGATGATTTGAGTTATTTTTCTTACAACTCAAACGGATGTGGTTAAGTTACTATACATAACCTTTATTTAGCAAAAGTTACTTGCTTATTCACAATCGTATTAGAAATTGCACTTTGTTAAACTGTAGCAATCTATGAAATTGAGACTTTATAAACCCCTTTGTTCTGTCCATTGCACTCGCAGATTGGCTTAACACATTCATTTGAAATGTCATATGTTTCAATTGAAATCCATGTTGATGAATATTATGATAAATGGGTGATGACTTAATGGGTTCGGCTCTATATCAGCAATTCAGATGTTTGTATAATGTTTATTCTAGGCAGAAAATATTGTAAGACACACATTTGTTAGATTTAAGCAAATTGCCCTTCTATTGATTGGTAGGGACAGCTGGATCCTGGGGGAACCATATCACTGTAAAAAAAAATACCTATAGAATTGAATCAAAAATATTGAGGCAGCAAATTGCACTCACCATATTTAAATTCAATCCCCATGTTTTGAACAAAGAGTACCTACATTTAAGAAATATTAACTACGAAAACAAATCAGGTAAAATCTAAGTATCAATTCATTTTACTCTTTTATGTACATCTGCCTACCTAAAATGTATCAATTAATTTTATTATTTTCTACACATCTGCAATGATTTTGTGGTCATGTACATTTTTAGCTATGTATGTAGGAGAAAAAAAATCTGATCTGATTGTGCTTTAGATTTAATCTGCAAAAATCTGTAAACCCCCAACCT
Source organism: Galaxias brevipinnis (assembly GCA_036023535.2). NCBI lineage: Eukaryota > Metazoa > Chordata > Actinopteri > Galaxiiformes > Galaxiidae > Galaxias > Galaxias brevipinnis. Next base: position 7,579 of record JAVQIZ010115181.1, read on the forward strand.
GTTACAGGTACCAATTAGTATTATTTTGTTGTCAAATAGATGGTGCTCAAACAATTCTAGTGAACTACTCTGAATGATTCAATCTGTTAACCTAGACCTCACTTGTCATTGTATTTTTATCAGGTCACAATTACACTGAATAGGTAGATAATAATTAATATCCTACAATGCCTTGCGGCAAATCCAGATCACGTTCTTGATGCCACTCTTCACTTAAAAACTACCTGATTACATATGTTGGATTTACTCAATAGTCTGTCCATTTGGAATTTCATAAACAGAACGGTTATGTTCTACTTAACTAGAATAAGTAAATTCAAAATGTACTTAAATAATTGCCACAAAATCAAGGACGCAATTATATTGAGTACATTTTACCTATAGGCCTATACATTATTTAAATATCTAAATGACCACATAATAATTTTTCACAGATGTGCCCCTGTGACAACATACTTGGACCACTTGAAAAAAACAGTATTTATAAAAGTGCTGTTTTTATGGTAGCCAGAAGAAACATGCTTGGATGTGGATTAGCTAACATGCATTCAAATGTGAATGTAGGCTACATTTTCATTAAACGTTTCCCCTGAGGTGTTTTAAACATTTTATGAGACAGATTGCTTTATATAATTGCCTTATATACAGTATGTTTTTGAAGAAATGTTACAATAAGGTTTAACACATCCGGGCCTGCCCTGTGATAGACTGGCGTCCTGTCCAGGGTGTACCCCGCCTCTCGCCCTGTGTTGGCTGGGATAGGCTCCAGCCCCCCCACGACCCTGTATAGGATCACTGGTATAGCTAATGGATGGATGGATGGGGATGGATGGATGGACATCCGGGGCCTGTCCTGCACATCCTTGGATATGCCACACACATTTGCCAGCAAGTACTCTGAAAGAAAGTACTCTGAAAGGCTTATATATTGATTGGCATCGAGGCAATCCCATGTAGCCAGTGTGGCATGAACAAAGGTTCCTCAGAAATACACATACTTTTAGTAATTTAGTAAGAATTGTGTTTCTGATAGTTTTTTGCCTGCTGTTTCTTGGAACATAGGCTATATGCGCAAAGTATAACACTTTAATCAGGACTGTGTCTAATACCAGAGCACAATGAAATAAGCGTGGAGTAAGTAAAGAAAGATTGATAGCATATGAATGCATTAAGGTCAAACAACTAGGCCTACTAACTTGTTATCTAAGGATCAATCATTTATTTGCAAACAATAATACTTCTGTGTGGGGATTTATAAGTTTGAGCAAATCACTTTCATGCTGAATAATACAATTTAAGTGTATAACATCATGCAAATAAATGAACGAATTCAGCAGTATATGAGTATCATTGTCAGGCACACAACTGTGTTTTCCACAGTTTATCAATCTGAAATCTATGGAACTTCTCCAGACTTTTGTGACAGATGTTCCATGGCAGAGGTGCGCGGATAGGCTGTGACGTCAACCAATTCCGCACACGTGGAAAATCGGAGAAAATGATTTGTTCGGGTGGTTGGCGGGTGGATGATAGGTGTACCCGCCAACCACCCGAACAAATTATTTTCTCAGATTTAGAAACCCGCACCGATCACACTTTTCATTATATCTGAGTGGGGTAAACGTGAGATATGGTAACACATTTCACTGAAGACTGGTTTTGTATAAATTAAAACGTTAACGTATTTTTTACTATTTAATAAAAGTTATTCCTTTTTGGTCAATTTAGCAGCAAGTATTTCCACAATATGCCGAACACGGACTGACATCATTCGCCTAATCAATTCAAACTAAAATGATGATAAACTTCCCAAATGCAACGTTCGAATGCTGTCCAAAGTAAATAATAATTATATAGGCCTATAAAGTGCTCAGCAGTACAAAATAAAAGTTTTCAGCTTCTTAGGTTGCCAATCTAAACGGCAATACATTATTGGCTGTTACTTACTTTTTCTTAGCACTGTTTTCTTAACACACCCTCTTTAAAATATGTTCAAATTTTACAGAATGTAATTTTCCACATATTATTTCCACGTATTATTTCATCCACCGGCAACCCCTCCGCTATTAAGAAAATGGATAATTTACATGAACACTAACCCACCAATCGGCGATTAACCGCAGTGCCTGTGGTTATAACGGCTATCTGCGCATCATGGACCAATTATATTTAAAACAAAATATTAAAGGATATGCCGTATCATTATCGTTATATCCACAACATACATTTATACATTTATCAAAAAAAAACTGAAAAACTTTAAGGTGAGATGCCTTTCAGTTTAATTTTCAAATGACCATACCATGCACACTCTTCTGCATGACCCGTTTAGTTTCATTCACTGAATTTCATTCATTCCACAAACAAATCATAGCAGCACGGTGCCCTAATTTACTGTGCTGAGTTGCTGTAATCCCCAAGCAATTAAATTAGATGCTAGTAATTTCCTGTTTATGTTCTACCAGTAAAGACACATCCTAAAGTATTATGAAAAGAAAATGTGTCTATTCCCTAAAAGCCTATAGTTTACGTTTCAGTGGCTTTGATAATTATATATATATATATGTAATATTTAGAATTTATGTTTTGTGCAACACTCTTTACTTGTACAGTAGTCCATTTTGCAATCATTATGTCATGTTCAGTTTTAAAGGTTTGTTTTTAAAAGTTCTAATTAGGCTTTTCCAAACTGTAAAGCACTTTTGATAAGTCTTATCTAGCTTTTCTAAAGATGATAATAATATATTAATTTGTCATAGTTTACAGAGATCTTCTCAATTTTATTTTAGCCTTTATGAGGCCAAGCTGTTGACAATGTCTACATACATAATCATAATCATAATGGCTCACGATAACTCACGATAACTCAGCATATTCAGATTTTATGCTAATGGGACCCTTATTATTTCCAAGCCTATTATTTTCATGTGCAAGGACAAAGCGAGGTGGTTTTTGGGCCCAACTGTTCCTTCGGGGGGGGGGGGGGGGGGGGGGGGGGGGGGGGGGGGGGGGGGG
>JAVQIZ010115259.1:0-15171 GCA_036023535.2 Galaxias brevipinnis
GAGGGGAGGGGGAGAGGAGAGGAGAGGAGAAGAGGGGAGGGGAGGGGAGGGGAGGGGAGAGGAGAGGAGAAGAGAGGAGGGGAGGGGAGGGGAGGGGAGGGGAGGGGAGAGGAGAGGAGAGGAGAGGAGATATATATTCTTTGTTAAGGTAGGACCAATAGACATGTTCGTTTGATATTACGGAGTCTGAAGTGGTCGTTTAGGAGTCTGAAGTGGTCGTTTAGGAGTCTAAAGCAGTTGTTTCCAAAGATATGGAATTGTGACTGCGTAGCAGAATAACATATCTTAGGCTAAATGATGTGTCCCTCTCGACTGAATACAATTTACTGCACATGGAGGCAGGCAGAGTTATGGGAATTCTAAATCTTAAACACGGCGAGACCAAATAATGAAGTTCAATACAAGTATTTTATTGAAAAAAGGTGCTTCTGCAAAGGATCAGATGCGTTTGCAAAAGGATCACCCCACACAGTGTTTAAGACGCTGTCCTAAGGAGATGACAATATACTTCTGAAATCTGTTTTCTTATATACCAAACAGAGGTGTGTCCTCCCTAAGATAAGTCACCTAGGCATCCTAAGCCCTGGGGCTATCTTATCTGCAGACATCCTGTCTCCAGTGTGACCCTTTACCCACTGACCTCAAATGTAACCCTTTCACAACAAGAATTACAACCTTTGCTATTATCTAAACAGAACATCTGTGTAACTTCAGTTTGATGAAATATCCATCATTTTGAACAAATGCTTCACAGCTAGGTCATCAGAATTCTGCTATTACAGAAGCGATTAGATATTCTGTATATTTTGGCTGTATCCAAAACACATGAAAACAGGTGACAAAATGAAATGGAGCAGATAGGCTGCTCTTTTCAATAGCCTTCGAATCTTGGTTTTCTATACACTTAGGCGATACATATGCTATGTATATAAATAAACTTGATTTGATATAAGAAAATATGAAAAGCAGTGAGCAAGCTTTGGCGTCTTTGTTTATAATTTCATGGGGAACATGAACAGGAGTGTCCTTATCTGTGTGCTTCCTCTACGGTTTTCTGTACATTCTAGAATGATTACTGAATGCGACACTGCCACCTAGTGGGCCTGTTAAACTTATGTGGAAGCATGTAGGCAAACTGCTGTGCGAACATCACGTTCATGTTCGCCGATGGGCCCATGCAGAAGTATAAACCAGGCTTAAAACCTATCGATATAGCAATCCAACGTTAGCTAAACCAAAGGCTAGGTCATTTATTTTATTACCTCAGACCCTCAGGCTTTCCCCTGCCAACTTCGATGTTTTGTTTTTCACACGCAACACGACTGACCGACAACAAGCGATTACACTTGACACAATCCATGTCCTATGAGGGACGGATTCAGTCTTGTTTGATATAAACGTATCTGCAAGTTTTATAATACGTGTTTACAGTATTGAAGTGTTAGATCTATAACGATGGTGCATCTTGCTAACCTCAGGCTAAAACGTCAAGGAGTGTAGCATTCATCATTACTGCTGTCCTGATGGCATTTAGGTTTACATTTGCATAATATCCCAGCAAGCCCGTGACTTTAAACACTGTACTCATTAATGACTTCTCCTCCATTTGCTGCAGTCAATATGTTGTAGAGCCAGTCCCATCCACAGTGCGTGAGCTTGAGCTATGGCAGGGATCATGTGGAACACACTCTGTGAAAGCCCAAGCTTGTTAAAAGTAAAACCAAACGGCAGTACTTAGTTATTTTTAATTTCTGTTATAGATATGGTCAGGTGACAGTTCCAATCTACGAACTACATGCGGTAGAACATAGTGTTATAAACATGAAAAATGTTTAATGTCAAATTTGATCAGATAAAAAATGTGCGATTCATTTGCGATGAACTACACACATCCATGTGATTAATTGCGATTACATTTTTTAATTGCTTGACAGCCCTAATAAATATACAGTTTTAGTGAGGAAACCACGTGTGACCACTTACTAACCTGATGACACTTATGTTTTGAAATTTCAGCTGACGTGACTCTTTGCACTGGACAGTAGCATATTAGCTAATAAATCTGTATTGTTCGCAATCATCCTTTCCCCACAATTATCTATCAGATGGTTTGCATTATCTTGAAATACTCTTGGCCTGTCATTTCATGCATGAGATAACATGTCTGCCATCAGGGCTAAAAACAGCGACGAATAAAAAAGCTCATGCTACCTAAAATTTGAAGTCACATATTTATGCAAGCTGATATTCAGGGTTCATTTACTTTTTAGTTTAAACGTAGTGCTCTAAACTCCATACATGAAAGCAAACTTATTTGCCTGATTGTCTGCTAGTAAAAGTTTAGGCTGCCACTGATAATAAATTAATAAAAATAAGCCTGTATTTTGCGAGACAGGTCACACACTGCCCAGAACAAGGCGTAACAATGTTGCGAAGGCTGCAGTGACCGAGCTACCAGCAGATTACCTGACGATGTCCCCCAACTTTTATCAGGCTGCGTAATTTACTTTATTGATCAAAAGTGCTGACACTACAGCTATGTTTCTTTAACTTGGCCAGTTTAATTTCATTTCAACATCCAGTTGAATTTGGAAGTTTACATATAATATATAATGTTATGCCTTTACTTTTACTGAAAATCTGTTGATTTAGTTTTGCAAAATAACGACAATGTTGGAAATAGCAATGGTGTTTTTCCCCCAATGAAAAATTAAACCACACCAAAACTAATACAACCAAACCGTGGGCTTCTTGAACCATTGCACCCCTAGTACATACTAGCATACCTGGGCATATCCTAGATCTCAAAAAATATTTATATATGCTGAGTCAAGGAGTTGATCAGATGTTGTTCTTCCTTTCCCCCTGAAGGGATTATCCCAAATCGTTAAGACAATGTTTGCAGGAACGTGGCCTGTCTGTGGAAATGCTGTACCTTCAGGCGGAATCAGGCCTGACTCGGGCCCTTCAAGATGTCCGATCCGACGGCTCCCCCTTATGTATTCTTGTGGAGCAGACAAACGTGGCACTGTCTTCCTGCACCGTTATCATATTTTCAGATTCCCTTAAAAGTAAGTTGCCTCACACAATGAGCTAGTAATGTAGACGGTATGAATTAGATCATATAAAATGGACAATATAAAAAAGTGTATATTTGCAAAACATGCCTATTTATACCCGTCAATGTCTTTATTTAGGTAAGTATAACAGTATTGACAAAAAAAACAACTTTCCATTCAATATAAGCAAAATTCTGTTCCCTTCCAATCGCAGGCTGGCTATGCAAAAACATTCTACCTTTTGAATAGTCTTACAAAATAAGACTGATTTATATAATTTCTTAATACTCAAAGCCACTTGTACACTTAATACCAACCAATGACAAAGATTTATTGTGATGAAATCATAGTTAGTCTTTATTACACAAAAATGCATTCACTCATAAAAAGTTGGCTGGTTATTTTTTTAATATGTAGATTGTTTTTTCACATCTAAACGTGCATAAAATCTATGCATATTCCTATTGATCATAAAAAACATACAATACCTATCAATACATTTCAGTTTGAAAACCACAGTATGTCTCGATAGTCTAATCACATTCAAAGTATTGTTTAAGATGCAACATGTTATCGTGAGACAAACATACATTTTAGTAAGATTAGATGAACCAAAACCCTAGACTCAGTGGTTGCTATTGTTTGTTATAATTTGTTTGTTCCATTTTACATTTAACCTTTCATCGATCGCCACCTTGACCTATCACCATTCAGTTCACCGCAACATGCCCAAGGACCAGGCCATGGCCTTTGTGATGACAGAGTACCACCGTGGCCTTGCCATGAAGCGTGTTCAGAAGAACCCTGCTGAGCTGGCGGCTAGGGCCTCAGAGCTGCTGGATGACTTCCTAGAACGGGAGAAAGTGGAGCGCCATGCGGTACCCTCTGACACACGCCAACTGCTGTTGCTATTGGCTGAGGGAGTTCACCTCTACCCAGAAGAGCTAGCAACCGTTTCAGAGTATCTACGCTCCCGTCAGGAACACTTACAAGGTGGCGGTATAGCTGTTGCACTATGTAAATATAGTTGGCATATGCCCATTACTAATTTTCTAATGTAAAAAGTAGTTTACTTCTTGAAATAAAAACAAAAAAATATGAATTGCGTAAGAAACTGAAAAAAATTTAAGGATACAGATGTTATCCTCTAAGTATTTTGTGACTCCGTTACAAAAAACAAGTTCACCAATTGGAGTAAGTTTTACAAGCAAAGAACTAGACGGGTTATTTTTTTAATTATTTTTTCAAATGAAAGTACTATTATTTTAACTAGCTTTCAAAGTTCTGAAGCTTCAGAAGCAAGTTACATAACTTCTCCAGTGTGTTTCAACAGTAAGCTAGTATGGCTGCAAAAGCTTCCCTAAGAGAATCCTAGACCAATCCAGTAAATTTGATTTGCTCTGAAAACCAAGTTTATTAAAATAATCGATTAATAATATTAAAATGTGGATTTAGGATTATAATGATCAATTTCATACAACATAAGTATCCTGGTGGATGAGTTACCTCTTATATATACTGACCTTCCAATATTATTAATAATAATATTTTTAGAATAGTAAAATCTTTTGGCATTTTTTTTATTGACTTGAGGTCAGTCGTGTGGTTTCCCACTCAAGTCTCCACAAACTTTCCGCCTTTATATGTTCATGGAATTATTTAATGTATTTTATTTTGCTCGAGTCCATGGATAACATCTAGGAATTAAACCGTTATCAATCGTTTTTCCCATTTGCATTACTGTTCAAGAGCTTCAAATTAAGTTGAAGCTCTTAAGCTTTTAAGCTTATTGATGTCAAGAATAAATGTTGCATCGTTACATACAATCTTCAACATACCAAGAACATCATGGAAAACATCAAGTCTGAAAAGTGACTGTAAATAGTAAGAACATTATATAAACAAATATTGTTGATATGTAAATATATACTTTCTAAACATGAGCTAATAAAATATTGCCTTAAATTTAAGTCAGCTATATGTGAATCATGAATAGTTTCCTGGACTTTTCAGGCTTTAAACATTTCGTTCAATTCAAACTTTAGTTTGTATCAATAGGTTGTGAGAACCTGCACTTGTTCTCTCTCTATCCTCTCTCTATAGCAAAACAAAACTAATTTCCAATTAATTCCAATCTCTTTTGCACAACTCTACTTCCATTCCATTTAATTAGGTAATGTAATAGACATAAACATTACATTTGTCTTATTTCCTTCAGTCATAACATCTGAGGCTGACAAGGGTTCTCGTCCAGAGAAGAAGAAAATGGTAACTCCAGGGCTGGGCAAACCACCTCCTCTGCTTTCCACACCATCTGGACCCCCTTCAGCTGGCCCCAATGCCGACCACTTGCAACCCACACCTCTCATGTTCCCCCCAGGTGATTTCAAGACCTACCACCACCAGAAATAAATCCCCAAGAAAAGTCCAACAACAAATGTATATTATAGATTATGCGTAGTGTGCATTGCGTAGGTTGTGTAATTTAACCCTCTGAAACCGACGGGCCAGAGGGCTCGTCCATCAGTCATCCACTACCAAATCCCTAATTAAAAAAAAACAATTTGGTTCAGAGACGATTTGTTTTTCGTATTATAAACTCGAGGCCTGTAGCTTTAATTGAAGACCATTTTGGTTGATGTATGTTTTTCGCATACTTTTCCATAGACCTACAAAATTAGGGAACATTCTTTGTGCTTAGCCTATCCACATTTGCGTTGCCCCTCGCCGATCCATATCTATTATCTATTGATCTTTTGTTATTTTTGCTGGGTTTTATGACATCATTAGATAGTACAGGTCATGTGATTTAAAGTTTCAAGTGTTTACTCCGAAGAATTGCGAAGATGGCCACTAGACATTCATATATATCTGTCAATGAAGATAAACACTTTCCATTGGAACTGCGTCATATTGGATCATACAGCCTATAAGAGACGTAACATAACTGTATTTATAACTTCTACAAGCCAGTATGGCTAGAAGAAAGACAAACACTCGATAAGAAGCTATTGAGAGGGTATTTCATTGCGATATGGGAGAGGACAGCGTGTTATTTTCCAGACAGCCTCTGCAGCCAAGAATTCCAAGATGTTGACTATTATAGAGAAGGAATAGATCGACCATTTGAGGACAAGTAAGTAGTTTCAAATTGTAATAATATTTGGATACACGTGAATAATTGCCAATGTTTAATTGAAAGGAATATTAACATGTTATTATTTCCTGCTGGTGTGGTAAAAGTAAGTGTAACCTAGTGCACGTATTGGTGTGCACTTTTACCTGGCATCATTTTATCATCTCAAAATCATCACAAGGGTCTATGATTTTGAGAATAGCCGTGGTAATTCGTTACTATTTTCCAAATGATACTGGTTTACTGTTTTGTTTTAATTATAATATTGCCTACAATTGATATTTTGTAATGACCAACACTAGGGATGTCACAATACCAGAAATTTTTATGTCGATACCAATACCAATGAAATTCCACGATTCTCAATACCCAATTTGATAGCATGGTAAAAAAAAGAATCAATAACATATACTCATACATACTCTCCTTTTTTAGAAACATCACAAAAACAACAGGGGCATGTAGCCTTCAAGCAAAAAAGAAACAACAATTACAAACATTACAAAAAAGAACAGTGGCAATACAATTATTTAAACAAGCAATATTGTTTTTAATTGCTAACAATAATCTTTTAGTGATGGCACATCCTTTCAATTGCAGTACCTGGCCAAGACATGAAAAACATGGAAATAATAAATAGAACTTTAGAAATATGGGGTCAAAAAGATTCAGCCTGTTACTTTAAGATGTGGCATTGTGGGAGCGTGGGGGGGTATGTTTACTTTTGTTTTCAACTAATTTGGTGGTTCTTGTGCAAACAAGTGAATGAGATAGAAGCTTAGAAGGAAATAAAAAAACAACGTAGACTAAGCTGAAACTGTTTAAACTGGCAAATTCCGGAGTTCTCCCAGCTAAAGTCTGGAGGACGCGTGACGGAAAAGTAACACCAGGCATATTTAAAATGAACAACTATTTACATTACAAAAAAGAGACCTATTTTATATACTGTAATTATAAAAAGAAATATTACGCTCATTACATAACACATCTAAGCGAGATCACAAGGAGAGTCAAATGTTCCCCTGCTGTATTGGGGTGTAAACTACTACAGCTAATTCACAAGAAAAGTTCGCTATACAGGGGAGGACAAAGTATACCTCAAGAGGCAGCAAACTTTTTCTGTTTGTTTTGTTTCTTTTTGGCAGAGGCTGCGATTGACTATCTATAGGCCTACTTGTTCGTTTCTGATTTTTGATTTGAGTTTGCGATTAGCTTACAGCAGGGGAGGCAAAACCATTTTGAGATGAGCTAAATACTTTACAAGGATCGCGACAAAACATTACAGGTGTTTACTCAGGGTTCTTTTAACATTTGAGAATTTAGCTAGAAAAAAGGGGCTATACAGCGCACCGCGAATGAACATCCAAAGCGACGTGTTTTTGCTGGTGTTTGTTCTCTTACATAACTGCAGCCGGTACTTTTGGTACTGTAGAAAACGAGTACTGTCACGTCTGTAGAATTTTGGCATCAACTTGGCACTGAAGTATCGGTTTTCGTGACATCCCTAACCAGCAAATTGTACCTGAATTGCTATTACTTTTATTATTGCTGTCACACTTTTTTTTGTTTTATTAGTGTTGATGATGAGCAGAGTCCAACAAAGCCTGCCATTCCTTTAAATCAGCAAGAACCCTCCAGCACAGACCAGCTGGCACCTCTGTACATGCTCCTGTAATCCAGCAATTGCCAATGAATGTCCACTTTCTGGACATTACTGTCACCAATTCATTCATCCTCCACAAAGAAGTGTGCAAAAACAACATGTCACATCAAGTCTTTGTTGAGCTGCTCACTGCTGAACTGTGTGGGGAGCTACTGGATAACACCACAGCAGAGAGGAAATATGGACTACCCCCTGTGGCCATTGTTCCAGCCAATGTACATTCAGATAGGGCACCAGTAGGCTGCAGGAAGTGCAAACTGTGCAATAAATACTCTCCATGGCAGTGTAAGGAGTGTCATATCCCTGTGTGTGAGATACTTTACAGTAACTACCATGATCAGTATCATGTTAGGGACCACTAGACCACAAGATTTCCTTTTTCAGGGTGGTAGAACATTTTGCCTGTAAAAACGAGCATGGACAATGATCAAAATATTGTAAATAGTTTAGTGGGAAAGTGATTTATAAGATCCCATGCACTTCCCTATGTTGTCAGACACCAGTGGCCACATCATAATTGAGTTTAAACTTTACTTTATGCTTTTTTGCCCTTATTTTGCTAATAAAACTGAAGAAATTCAATGGCCGTTTTTTTTTATTTTATTTATTATGGTCATTATCATTCTACAGTCCAAATGTGGTTTGAGTGTCACACTTTATTTGCCTCAACTATACTGAATCTGGGGATATGTGTTACTTCACTGTACTACCAGAAATTACTGAAATATTGGTTAAAATATGAAGATATCAAAAATGGCCCTAAAATACCATGTCTCAGAGGGTTAATGAGCCTTAAATGCACAAAGCTAGAATGTTAGAAACTGGAATTGTTGATTATTTAGGGGCTTCAGAATATGATGTGCACTTCTGAGGAATCTTCCTGCTTGTCTGCTTACCCCAACGGTGATAATATACACATCCTATTGATCAATAGCATGATAGAACAATGCTTAATGTCAAAGCTATTAATAGGTTTCCTTAAACACTGTACTACTTGACTTCAATTGTTTACTGTAAAGTGCTTAAAGGTGCAGTATGTAGTTCTAGAGAATTGGGGAAAAAATTGCAAAAATTTGAATTGAACTCAAAAAGGCCAAACTCCTGAGTCTTTGGTCCCTCCTATCCCTCAATGGACCATCCCACACATGCCCGTGCGTGCTCTGACTTGACTTCATCATGAGCCTGAGCAAGGCAGTGTTTCATGAATCATGTGTATGTTGTGCATATTTTTGGTATAAAGCGAAGTCTGATTCCGAGGTGAGAAACAAAAGAATCCCGAATGTCTGATCGTAAACACTCTAAAACCGAGTGGTTCACACTGAGCACAGACACAAATGACCGTTTCCATAGTAAGGACATACAGTAAGCTAACGTTAACAAAAACTATTTCATAATTTGATTCCCCTATTAGTATGAGCTAGTGCATGACAATCGTTTTTATTTAGCTGCGATTGGCACCATAGCTACTATAAGCTGCCGAGTATATATCCAACATATGCATATAAACAAATAATGCCTTTTTGATATAAATCTGGCGGATACTTCCTAACGTTCTAAAACTGTCTTGGCGATTTGACAAACTAAGTCTTTTGCGACGACATGCAACGACTTCAGCCGCCTTGCAACTACTAGTTCACACCGCTGCTACTTTTGTCTGCAACGCGAATTGTAACAACACGCTTGTTTGGAGGGTGACGCTGTAAACAGGGATTTTACCTAGGAGTATGCACGCGAGGTGATTGACAGGCAATTAGCCCTTACTCCTTGCAAAAACTCTCCTGATTGGTTGGGGATAGGCAGGCCTCCCTAGATTTTTTAAAAGCTGAATACAGGGCCCAGGGCACTCATATATAGCCCACCTTCTCTCTGAGCATTTGGTTTTATGATATCCTCCAGAAGGTATGTAATAAACATAAAAAATAAACATAAAATATTTATTGCTAGAAATTCAAGCCTACATACTGTACCTTTTAACATTTCGCTCTAGTGTTTTATTGGACAAGGGCTTGATAAGATTTTTAATTATAACTATAATTGTACAGTTATTATTTAGAGCAATTGGTAATATTGATAGCAGTCTGTTTGTACGTACAGAGGCCCACAGTGACTTTATAAATGTTAATCCTCTGTTTTTCGTTTTTTAAACAATAACATTCAGTATTGGCAACCTAATGACAACTTCAATGTATTAAAGGCCATGATACATGGGAAACGTTGTTTTTGGACAATATTGTCTGACAATGATTGCCAGTGCCAGATCTCAATAACCAACAAGACAAATATTTTGTTTTGTATAATCTCAATAAGTATTTGTATTAATTAATATATTATTTGAAATTATTTATTTAAACAAATAGTGGCAAATGCTGCTGTCAAAATGTTTTGTTTTGCTATCCTACATTAGACTTATTTTTATCAAGATCGTCATTATGATCTATTTCAATGTGTAGTTTACTGTTATTAATGTTAATTTAGCTAAGCCGGTAAAATGAATGCTAGCGATAATTTACCTCAGTAAAACTTGGTGGCTAGCATCCAAGCTTGGCCGAAAGAGTATGACATGCGAGCTCTCTAGCTTGCCTTTGCTCTAGCTCTTTGGTAAATCGGCCTATAGGTTTGAGATTTAAACTGTCTCTTAAAACAAAGCAATCCTATTCTACTCTTCAACCGTTATCTAGATTTTGGCCCAATATTCAGAGTGACAAGAATAAAAACATAATTTATTAATTACACAATTCAAAATGCAACACAACAAAATGAATACATTTGTAATACAGTGTTAATCGCTTGACATCCCCAATATGAAAAAAATTAATCGCATTGTCGTCCATAGTTAATCACTATTAATCACATTTTATCTGATCAAAATTGATCATAAGAGTGTCAAAAAAATGAAACATTGTCCATTTATCAACATGGGAGAGGACAAAATGTTAGCTTTATGCAAATGTATTTATTTTTGGAAATCAATTAACTACACACAACAAATGTTGTCCAGAAACCCTCACAGGTATTACATTTAGCCTAAAAAATATGCTCAGATCATAACATGGTACTCTCAAGCCTGTTAAATTTGACATTACTTAGTAATATGAGTATGATTAAGTATCTCTCTCAATGTAGTGTGTCCAACCTTTTTTTCATCATTAACGCAAGACAGGCTGAAACAATTCAGGCACCCACACAGATCAAGCATTTATCAATATGCTCAAATCACTTCATCTTTTGACAATTTTAAGCCCAAGAAACAATGCATCTAAAAAAACTCATTCATTGACAATGCAAGCTTCACCCTAGCACCGAACAGGCTTAAACATTCTTTACAATTAACTTCCAATGGGCATGCTCTAACGTTCAACGTCAATGCCGAACCAACTTTAATTTCTGCCTTCTGACAAACACTGCGTTCATTAACAAGTACATTGGTCAGCTAAGTGCTCCATTACATCAATATCAAAGCTCACTCACACTTCTTAAGAAAAAGAGAATGTACTTGTGTCCAACCTCACATGGGGAAATATAAAGCAAGGCTCCCCAGCAAGATGTTTCGGGGATAACGCTGTATGGTATTTAAGATGAGATGTTCTCTGGTAGTAACTCAATTTAATCGACAGTACCTGCAAGTAACTTTGGTATTATCGACAGACCCATTTGGTAGTTTGTAGCTGAAAAAATTCCCTGTTTTCTGTCCGATTTCCGACTGTGTAAAAAAAAATTGTGGCGTTAATACAAATTTGCATTAATAACACGCTATCTTTGACAGCTAGTTAATATATGGTATTTATGGTGTTTCTGTGTCATGTGTAAACTGCAGTGATTGTTACAGAAAGGCAGGTGAGCAGAACTGAGAGGGTAACCTAATAAAATCTGAATAGTAGTTAAATTGAACAATGTATTTCAGTAAACCAATAGAAGAGATCAGCCTAAAATCACAACAACAAAAAACAAATTTCCGGGTGGCGGAAGTATCGCCTCCAACGTAGAGAGACGGCTATAAACAAGTTATTCTTTATGACAGCGATGAGCATTCAAATAAAATATCTAGTTTTTAAATGGTTTGAAATGTTGTATGTTGTCCAAACACCATGTGTTATAAAAACAAAACAATTGGTTTTTACGTGCTTTTTTACGGTTAGGTAAAGTAGACTAAAATAGTAGTAGTCTATTACAATAAGTTAACGGTTAACCTGCTAGCCAGCTATTACTGTAGGCTAAATAAGAGCTAGTATGTTACAGATATGTAGGTGAAGATAGGTAAATAGAAAATACATAGGAACAGCATTTGTTTCTGATAGTGATTGACCATTAAGTATCAATTCTTTATTTTTACCCTCATATGGCCCAAGTCTTTTCGCGTTGGATGTGGTGGCACCGGCAGGAGGTTCAGACAACAACTGTCATAAGTTAGTTGTGAAGTGTTGCCTTAATCTAATAAATCTATGCTATTTGGGGGATGCAGTTTAGATTAGCCCACGTTTGTTTAAGAATATAGATTTTTGTCACTTCATGAATGTATTATACTGAATGACAGAGAAACAAAGAAAGAAGTAGCCTAAAACGAGTTAAGAATAAAAGATAGACGAACTTAAAAAAGGCAAAAAAGACGCAGGCTAGTTGTCATAACTTTAAGGTATAAGCCAGGGAAGCAACGTTTAACTTCCATGAAACGTTAATGTTGGCCACTTTGTAATGCTTAAGTTACCAGCACGTTAAAAACGTAATGTAAACAAATGCTTTCCACATAGTGTCTTTGGGCATTTTTGCTTAATTTCAGAGGTTGAATCTGTACCAATCTAGCCCTCTACAACTTGCCAAAATTGTAGTTCATTCCTAAACACATGAGATTGAAGCATATTATCTCACTCAAAACTGTTACTTCGGCCACCCGGGAGTGTTGCTAGGGCCTTTGTTTACAAACATACTGATCTGTCGTATAATTTAACTTTTAAACAAATATTTATACAGGCAATTAATCTACAAGATATTGATATAATTGGTACAAGATTTACATTTTGTCTCCAAGACATTATACATAAAGGCTACTCTGGCTTCTTTGCCCAAGTGTTTACAATAGGCCCATTTTCATAGTTTGTAAGGAGACAAGCAACGATATACAACTGATTAATCCTGCCAAAAAGCCATGGTGGAATCTATGTCAAAGAATTTGTGATTTGTGTTCCATCACACACTATATAAGGCGCTCCACATGCACCCCGATACATGCTATGGCCTGGGTCTCCCTGACACCACAGGCAGACATCTGGGATCTGCCAGAAAGATCTGCCAGAAACTGTAGATCTTACATAGCACAGTCATCAACAAGGAAACCTTGGTCGACCATGATGGCCATCCCAGGACAAAAAGGGAGAGAATTCCAGACTTCGCACAATTTGTTTGTCACTGATGTTGCCGGCATACAGTGGAGAGATGAATGTGATTGCCCCATGAAGAGCAACTCCAAGCAGCCCTTTGAGAGGACAGTGGGACTTCTATGCAGGGAACACTTCACTTCACTGCATAGTCATTGAAATTTGCTGGCAAATGCTCCCTTATTTTCTCCTCTGGTATCTGGATCCAGACAGAACCTTGGCAAATACTCCCTTATTTTCTCCTCTGGTATCCAGATCCTGACAGAACCTAGGACAGTGTATAAAGTTGTTCCACATTGTAATTATCCAACTGATGGGTGGACTCTAAACCTGTCAGCAAGGTCAAGCTGTTTTGAATTAAGTGCAAGATAGTTCAGGGACATGAACATCTCATCTATGAGCTGCAGGGAATGAGTCTGTTCAAAAGAAATAAAAAGTGAATTGTTTCTCAACTTAATTCAATTCCATCAGACCTGATACTTGTCGTTGTATGGTTGGTTCATGTAAAATATTATTATAAAGAGTAGGCCTTACTGCAGCTGAACTCTGCTCTGTGAAGTTGCCTCTCTGTGCTTGTATCACACTGACCATAGAAGACAGTGAAGGCGCCTGCAAACCTAAGGAAATACAAGTCACATGTCAAATGTTACCATTTAAAACATGTATCACTGTCTACTATTCTAGTACAAGTAATATATGAATAGGCTACATTAGCCTTCAACATGAGAAGCTAATTAAATAGCCATTCAACATTTATCGACAGGTAAACATGTCTGTAAGCTTAACGCATTTTAGTGCATCTACCTCTAATCAGAGACTGCTGGACATCTTGCCATGTAAAAAAAAAGAAGGCTAATTGTGAAGTTCTTCCTCCAGATAACAACAATCCATGTTTGCCTGGTTTCCGCATCAGAGGAAAACATATGAAAACTAAGTACTTGTACTTACTGTAGGCTTGACACAAAGGTACACCGCAGTGTTCAGTTGTAACACTATCGGTTCGTTGAAACTTAAACCTTTTCTGAGACATTGTTGCCACTTGACGAATCATAGCAACTGTATAGCAGAAGTGATTGAACTGGCTGAGATTTTTCTGAAAGTACGTCAACACCACCACCTAGTAATATCTTTTATTAGACAGCACAACACATTGAGTTGACATTTGTTTACGAATCACATATGGCCACAGTAATATTTTACTTACGAACTAATATTTAAAACTAAATATTTTATAACACCATGATAACTACTACTCAGTGCTATTTGGGTATTGAGCTACTTACGGTAAATTTATTTGAGACCATTTATTGTCTAAAGCAACGGTAACTAAGGAGGGACTCGGTAGATAAAACTAGCGATTCATGATCCATGATATCGCAATGTGAAAGCCTAAGTCCTCCCTTTCCGGTTGACCACCATGGGACCTTATTTCACAAAAAGTGTATGGTAGTCAACAGCAAGAAACATCTTTTGATGCTGTTTTAAATTGACAAACATCATGGTGACCTGGTGGAAAAGGCTCTATGGCTAAAACCTTGGATTTCAACCCCAAAGCATCTGCACTGTACTATCAGAAGTAGTCCTGAAACTATTGAAAAGGCTGTACCAGCAAGGCTAATCTCTCTAGAAGTAATCTGTGATTAACAGGTAAAAGCCTTTAAAAAATTTATATACAAAGCAGCACAATGTTTCTTATAAAGAGCAGTAACTATTTAATCAACTACTAGTGGTGGCTGCTGTAACAGTACCATGACCAACTCTCAAACCAGACTGAAAAGGGCTTATTATTCATGGACAAAAAAGTATGAAGTTGTTCATTTACAAGATATCCTAACGCCTGTAGTGTGGAGATAGGTCTGTAATTATTTAAGTCCCTTGGGGGGGGGGGGGGGGGGGGGGGGGGGGGGGGGGGGGGGGGGGGGGGGGGGGGGGGGGGGGGGGGGG
>JAVQIZ010115283.1:0-16869 GCA_036023535.2 Galaxias brevipinnis
CTCTCTCTCTCTCTCTCTCTCTCTCTCTCTCTCTCTCTCTCTCTCTCTCTCTCTCTCTCTCTCTCTCTCTCATACAAGCACACTTTTAGACACGCTTCATATCAAACATAATGGGTGCAGGCACTCTGCCTCATTTACTCAGCTCCCTGTTTTGACAGCCATTTTATTATTTGATAGGCTATTGTCCACAAATTGATTTAAACATATTTCCTGGAGAGCGAAAAAAAACTGAAATATAGGGCAGAGACATTAATTAAGTCTGAACCTGTAAAGGAGGCCAGACATCAAACTCCATACAACAGTACAACACGTCAGGTATGCGGACACAACACGTGACGCACATGCATCGACTGTATGGGCAGCCCTTATGGCTTTGATACCACAGACAGGCGCTGACAGCGCCTGGCACAGCTTTGCAAGCCTCTTCGACAAGCAGACGTCCTCACGCAGCCATGCGAGACGTGCACGCATCAACACTCCAGCCCGCACACATGATCCCTTGGTGGCCGACGGATACGCCGGGACAGCCAGCGACGACGCTGCGCTGGTGCGTCTGGTTATTTTGAGGCGTCCGACTGTGAAGATGAACACGCGTCTAAACTAAACCCCAGCGTATCTTCGGGGTGCATATTTGGACCATGTTAAAGCATGATGGTGTGTCCTGCTAAATGGCACATTTTTGAAATCTTGAAAATGAGAGAGAGAAACCGAGAAGACCTACAGAGACTGGGCTATTTTGCCATAGGGGAAATCATCCAAAATAAATAGCTTTTGATTAGTCAGAATTGAAAATAGAAGGATTCTCTGACTTCTGCTCACCTCTGCTCGTCGTTATTGTATCATAGCTGTACATTCAGGAAAGTAGTATAGATTTAGTAGTAGTACCTTAGTAGATAGTAGCCTTCTGTTCACCACTTCCCAAGCATTGATTAGACAATAAAAGCTTACAGTACACACCAGTTCCGGTTCCATAGCTGGAACGGAGGGGGGGGGATTACCGAGGCACCTCACGCCTCTGTTGACATTGCAGCAGCAGGCTGGCTTCTCTACGTTGGACCTCCCACTGGGGCCGAACACGAGGTAGAGGCAGGTTCATCTATTTGTTTCCCCTCAGTGGCTCTGGAGTCGGAGTGAGGTGCCGACAGCGGGAGACGGGCGTCCAGGAGGAAATGGAGGGCCGCACAGCCACTGAATGGAATGGTGGGGGGATTAAAGGTTGGCTCGCTACATTTTCCCGTGGCATTTATTCCAAACCTTTTTTTTTTTTGGGTAGTTGGAAAGCGTGTCTTCCAAATTGAACTATATGAAACCAAGCTGCTATGCAAATCATGATAGTGGTCAAAATATCATGTCAGGCGGAATATAAATGTAATATGATGTTGTTATTGATTTTTATATAGTTTTTGTCACGGTCAGGCAAACAGCGGTAGGCCAAGGCGGGGGTGAATGGTGCAAAGTATGTTAATTCCCAAAAAGCAGAAGCACAGGTAGGCACAAAGGCACGCAACATTGACCAATGGACGGACCAGGACAACCACAAGAGACAGGACTTATATACAAAAGCCAAAACACATAAGAACCAATCAAACACAAGGACCCAGGTGAAGACAATGACTCAAATGAGGACAGGTGAAACCAATAATCCCACAGAGAAACCCCGCGCTATGACAGTTATTTCCTGTGCTGAGCATATTTAATACAGGTGGAAATGGAACAATGAGATTAATCGTAGTTATGTAGAGTTGGTGTTTTCAGATATTCACACTTGAAACCCTTATACCAATCCACTGAAAAACCGATATTTCCTCCTGTTTGCCTCTCAAATATAGACTTTTGTTAATTACTAGTTAGTCCTGTATTCACCCATTTCAGCTGTGCCTAAGAAAGTGTTATCAGCCGGCAATGTAGTGTGTATTTTAATGGAGATTGCAGTATGTTTCCCAATTTGGCAATTGATCCTTCGAGAGAACGTGGCTTTATGAGTATAACCAAGAAAGCAACACTGTTGAATCATTCATGTTAGTTTTGATCCACCCCCTGCTTTTAGGCTGGCGCTTCCCCTGAGCTTTTCCTCAACTGTAATCTCAAACCCGGTAAAAGATGACCGGAGAGAGCCGTTTCAATCTCATTCCTGACTGCTTTTGGTCAATTATGCACGAATGAAGTTGAACATGTACCATTCGTTTAGAGTGAGCAAAGCATTTTGTTCACTTAAGATCCTCTATGATTTTGAATTAAAACAAAGGGAGTTACTTTTATTGAGCTAGAAAGCTATGCAGTGTCACCTGTCTGCTCTAATTGCGAGACTCTGCTCCTGAGGCGAGGTGGCGGGGAACGCAATTACGCCGAGATCGATAGCTCTCGCTGAAGACGACACGGTAACGATTCTTATTATATGCAGATGGATTCATTTAGGGTCGTTTGGTGTACCAAAGGCTTTCAGCACTCTATCCTTACATTTACACAGTGCTATTGTTAAGCAGAAAAAAAAAACAGAAGCCAGTTTAATGCTTGGATTTGTACATATGCGCTATAGCGTAGGTTTAAAATGTTGTATTAGCATTTTAACGGCACTTAGTGGAAAGAAGTGTCAAGGAAATGGGCCATGGCATCGTTGCATCGACTCATGATTTCATCATAGAAGGTACTTTATTTATTTTTTCGTAGGTAAACACTCATATAGAAACCGAGGGGTGATCAATATTTACCAAAATAAATATACCTTGAAAAAAAAAACTGCAGTTGACAACGAGTATCATGTATATTTAACCACTTGCAGGGCCCACAATGGCCTCTTACAATTTCCCCATGTCTGGTGGAGTGCTTAACACAAGTGCCTAGCAATCATGCACACTCCAAATCCCTGCCAATGCTTAATCTCCGGCCCACTGCCTCTCCTCTAGCCGACTGTCCACCATCCAAAGAAGGAAAATATTCCTTTAGGGTAGACCACCCACAAGAAGAGAGACTCGCCCACAGACTGCAGAATAAAGTAGGCAGCAGCGTGTTTCATGCTGAAATATTCCAGGAATGCATTCCGCGGCAGACGATTCGTCCCTGAGGTCCTGGGAGGTTTAAATTGCGCCCTCTTTCTCCGACGGCGATCCAGAACGGACAAGCGTAGCTAAACCTGCATTGAGTCAATAAAGAAGGCTCCTTGGAGCGACTTTGTGAACTCAAGGTGGGCTCACGTTGTCTTATTGTGAGAGTTTTCAACCCTGAATGGTGGCAAAAGGGATGTTATTTTGTTAGAGAGTGTTCTGTTAGAAGGCCCTTATTTTCATTTAGGATTAGGACCAGGTCCTTGTCTAACACTAACACATCCCCAGTATGATACTGCACTGATGTTACACCCATTCCAATCCTTTCTTTACAGCAATCACTGTGGATGAGCTACAATGCATCGTTTAGTTTGTTAATACGCTGTGAAAATGGCCTCCATCGGGACACAAACA
Organism: Galaxias brevipinnis; assembly: GCA_036023535.2. Taxonomy (NCBI): domain Eukaryota; kingdom Metazoa; phylum Chordata; class Actinopteri; order Galaxiiformes; family Galaxiidae; genus Galaxias; species Galaxias brevipinnis. The sequence continues at coordinate 3,456 of JAVQIZ010115283.1, forward strand.
CAATGCACTGGGACACAATAGCATGGTGCCAAGCAGTGATTTTGGGTGGCAAAGCTGAACCCTTTTTCAGCATTATTATTTCCAACCACCCTCCCCCTGCTGAGGCTAAATTACAGTAATCACTGGAGTCCTCGTGTCTTTGTGGGACTTAAAAAAAACAAAACACTGGTCGTCGGAAGAAGCTGTGGGGTTGCCATGGGGTTGCCCCGGGAGACGTCAAATCAGTGCCACGCGGCTAACCTTGAGGTTCTCTCAATGCTCCTCGCAGATCTCAAGAAGCTCTCGCGCAACGCAACAGATGGTCTCGTGTTAGCCCAAGCAGAAAAACGGAAAATGTGCACAGCGCTCTGTACAGTAGCACAGGTTGCTATGGTTATGGCGGTCTGCGAAGCAGATAAATAATTCAGGGTAATACTGGCTCAGTGACAGCACTGCAGCAAGCTGTTGCTCCCCTTCTCGTGGGGTTCAAGAAACCCAGCGAGAGAGAGGCTGCTAGGGTTAGTCCGTCACAAACCGGGGTAGAAGTTCTCCCACGGACTCGAAAGTGATTACAAAGTGGTTTCGGATCCAAAACGCTGACGGTGTGTGCTTGTTTCCAGGTGTGTGTTGCTTCATTGGTTGCTTCATCATAAAAAAACCAACATAATCTATATCGTTGTCAAATTATATATGTGTGATGATACATTTATACTACTATAGTTGTGATCGATTGACCGCTGAAGTACTATGATAACAGTTGATGGGCGGGAAAGGGAAACGAAGCGCTCTACGACACTCACAGCGAATGTCACGCTGCAGGTCATAAAACGTGCTCTCCATGGCACAGAGGACAAGGTAGCACAGCATAGCAGGGCACAGGATAGAGGTGCACTATCAAATGGCCTGAGGACGTGGCGCAGGCACGAGACAAGTGTCATGTTTAATTGCAGACTAATGCACTGCAGCACATGCTGCATGTTAATTGAACGGCCGTCGGACACGTTTCACTACCTATCGCAGACACATGTTGTAACTAGAAGCTTCTGGTGCCTACACAGTGTGTGACATAGCCGTCGCTCAACACTGCCGTAAAACCAAAACAACATCAGTCAAATAAGGCGGTAGCTGTCCGTTCATTGGACTATTTGTTATTATTATTATTGCATTGCATATGTTTGTGTTGTTGTTTTTTATCCAGTAGTCAGTGCAATATATGGGTTGTAACTCAGAGTACATGCTACTTGATAAATGTTTTATGCAAGCTCCAAGAAACCCCACTAAGCCCTCCACTATCTCTGTGCATTCCTAGCAATGCCTCAAGTCACGTTTTTTCCACAGTTGATTCCGCAAAGCTTTTTTTACCCCATAAATAACAACCTACATTTGCCTTTCAGATGTCACGTTTGAGATATGAAAAGCTTCAGTACAAATGCAATGAAAGAAAGAAAAAAAAACTTGGAGATGAAGGTGAATCCAATGCATTTGTCAAAATGAAATTCAGTGTAAGGCCTTGCTCACATTAAAAGGCAATCTATTTCCCATTGCCACACAAAACTGCGATTGTTACACAACAGAGTGTAATATGTTATGCTGTCAGATGTGGAATTATCTAGAACGCACACTTCTCTACAGACTGAATCATCTGTAAGGTTTTCCCTTATGGGGAAAAAGATAAGAAGGAAATGGTCTAAGTGATATGGAAAATGTAGAAGTAAAATAGTCCTCTGTGTCTAGAACCGACATAGACCTGTTATCCCAAAATATTGTATGACAATTCCTTCAGGCGAAATTCTGCATGTGTTAGAAACAGTACGTCACATTGTTTTGTCAGTTCTCATGTCATACAGTGTGTCTGGGGAATAGACTGTATGTTGATACAAAGTGTGTAACTAGGAGGAAACATATTTTTTTTCATACATGGTTAGTAGCATTGCGTTTCAGAAGAGATTTAAAGTGCCTACTTTTATATCACTATGAACTTTCCTTACCTTGTAAGCAAATATACAAAAACAGCCCAAGGAGGCAATAAATGTGGGCAAAGCAAAGTTGCATAGACAAAAACGGCAATAAACCTGAACATAATAATCTGTCCTCTAATGGCGGTCAAAGCAAATCGAATTTACCCTTTTCTAAACTTTGTTTGGAACCCAAGCAATGGGCTTGAAAAATATTGAGGAAACATACAAGATCCCATCTGCTATCTGTATCACAAGCTATCCAAATAATAACAACGAATCAGAGAAAAAAGCTAAAGCAGGATCACATTGACCACAGTGGAAATCAAATCAAGTTGTTCTGCAAGAGCAAAGAGTACTGTTGTACGAAATGCACAAACATGGCACTAAAAGTTTTGCCGTCAAATGGCAATGTCTCAAAAAAAAAAAAGGTTACTGTCTGCATTGCCACATACTAAAGAGTTCTATTATCTAAACCGTCTATGATGCACTGAGGCGAGGAGAACGAACGGTCTTTTTTTTCAACAGCACATTTTGTCTGGGAAATAAACCTCGGGAGTCAACTGCCTTCGCTTCAAGAAGGCCAGATGTACTGGCAACACATTCCATTTGATTGTAATCATGTTCGGGGGTTAAGGCCATCGCTCACTTGCACTGTATTTGGGCTTCACATTCTGTTGATAAAAACGAGGCTGTGAGACACGCAGGTGGAAGATCAGCTCCAGTTTCTCTCAAACCTATTTCTCTTTTAGATTTGTTTTTTGATAAGGAGTGTGTTATTCAAGAATTTGCATATTATGGATATGACTTTGCAACACTTATATATAACAGAGGCGCGTACTCCAGACTACTGAAATTATATGCTGACCAATGTAGACACAAATTTCTCCATGCTTTTTGCCTAATCTCCCTGCCCTTGACAAGTGTAATCTGACCTAATTAGCAATGCAACAGATAACAGTGTCAGCCACAGCAGCCTAGACCAGCAGCCCTGCACCCGGAATATCCATAATCATATGCTTTTTTCATTAGGACTCATAAATCAGAAATCTCGGAGAACCGCCAGAATCGATTTCCCCATTGGTTCTGCAGGTTGCACCCAGAGCCTGACGCTGTGATTCATTCTCACTCCTTTTCCTAATCTGAATTTAATTTTCCAATTATTAGCCAGCTGCAATACCCTTCACGTTTTGACAAATGCACCGGGACTTGCAGGCATCTGTAAACAGATATGAGCACCAAACCTCAGTGTTTAATCTATGTCTCAGTAATCTATAGTCGCCTTCCTTCAACGAGGCCTGTTTGATCTTAGAAGCCCAGCCGTGAGTATAAACGTTGGGCATATTTTTCTCCCTCGGTTGCCAAGTAATGATTGTTCCCGCATCGTGCGACTGTCAGCGCGGAGACAAGGGGCAAACATATAAGCCTGTGATTATGCTGCAATTAATGTCTCCGGAGCGTGATATTCTCTATTATTCCCCAGTCTTTTCAGGTGTTTCTCGAAACATTACCAGTTTGCAATAACAGCAGTGTGGCGTCCTCGGTGTTTAAGATCAATGTGTTCTTTTTTGTCTTCTTCTTGCCACTCCCACTTGATTGTTAGTGTAGATGCTCAGGGAGGGAGACAGGCGCTACCACACAGCCGTGGTGTTACCGCGACGACGCCAATGAGGGGTCGCATTCCTCAAAACCTGTCCCGCCATTTATACATTCACGTTTAAACTTCGGTAGGACGTGGATTTCTTTTTCAGCACGTTGACGTTTTGATACCGGCTCCTGTTCCTGTAGCGCCACGGAGACAGCCAGGCCCTAATGATGAGCAGCAGAATCTCACTGCACTCCCTGGAATGCACAAAGCTCTGACGAGAGGAGGCCGTCTTTGAAAAACGTCCAATGACCTCAGGGCTATTCAAAAAATTACCCATAAAACCGAATAAGCCCTTACCTTACGAGGATGAGAAGGGTAAAATGCTAATCTGGAAGGTGCTTGGACTCTCAAAAAGCAACCGTGTTAAATAACTGCTAGCTAAACACGTTTCCAAGATTTCCCCTTTGAAGCAAAGTGAAGAGGTTTGAGGTTGTTTTTTTTTGGGCCAAAACTGCCTGCTCAAAGCATCTGATAAATGCATCACAAATGGGACTTGCATACTCCTAAATAAGATCCTCTGAATTACCATTCAACAAGGGACTGGCATCCCTCACAGCTAATGACTATTGAGAAGGGGCTCTGCTCACTGTTAATTGTTTAAAATGAATTTGCTGATGGATTAAAAGCATAATGTGGTGATGCCTAGGCACAAGTTAATGAGGGGACCACAAAAGAAAAGAATACAGAATAGGTGAAGTGTGATGAAATCGTTGTTGAAGAGGTTGACTTCTTGAATCTTAAACTGGAATGGTACATTGCCAGAGGGAGACGCAGATTAAAGACCCATTGATTCCCTGGTTCTTACTAATGCATTAAGTTAAAATACTGCTTTGATTTAAGCAAATGTCCCGTACGAAACCAAACATGCATCTGTATATACGTGTTGTATTCATAAACACATTGAAACTCCAGGAACCAGGCGCTTGAAAGAAAATCCAATCGTTCTCAGTCGCAACGCTGCACCTGAGACTTCCTTTGAGCGGAACGTTCGAAGCTGCAGGGTCTTCCCTCGCTATACATTCCAAACGCGTTGAATTTTCTTTGGCCCAGGGGAAGTGGGAAATGATCTGGAGGCAGCATTGTACAAAGTTCTGCCTATCAACAAGCACTTCTGGGATGGCATGTTCTCGGGGCTTCACTTGCTAACACCGACATGCTTTATTAAAACATGAAACAGAAATGCAATGTTGCTGCTTCCCGGCTGTGTGTTCCCTGACACCGCTATGACAGTTCCCCTTTGTTTCAACCATCAGGGACTCTCTACATAATTGTCATTACGTCTAGCAAGAAAAAAAAAAATCATAATGGAAAAAAAAAAACAAAGTTGATTAACAGGGGCTCTTGCTCTCGCAGTTGAAATTCATTCTTTGCTTCATTAGCTGGAACGCTCACAGTTGCGTTTCAAAGAACTTTAATTAGATAGATATCAGATGTAATTACGACTCGAAATATTGTTGGAGGTGCGCTATTTGAACGCGCGAGGGGGAAGAAAGCCTCGTCAGAGCCTTCTGTGAATCTCACAGGCAACCTGTGCATCCACCCCTCCCATATGCTCACAGCTCCATCCTGGCACTTTTAAATAGGCTTGGCAGCGGGCATACACAGACAAGACACGTTGTAGGTCATGGTGGGGTGGGAGAGGGAAGGGGGGAGGAAGGCTGGAGGGGGGGGGAGGAAGGCTGGAGGGGGGGGGGGGGTGTGGCGCAACGGAGGTTCTGCCTCCGCATGCCAGGTCGCCGTTGTGCCAATCTGTGGCGCCCCAAGCTGCAACCTGACGAGTCGGCGCCATCAATCAGGAGCACCTGCCATGGCCGAGCGCCTCAGACGAACACCTCCCCCGGTGGAATACGACGCTGGGAGAGGCAAGGACACACGCTCCGTTATTAAAACACCGCAGCTGTTGGGCTCCTGGGTTAAGCACCAGCCAGCTCATCCCACCCCGGGTTCCAGCAGTCAAGAAGGGGGGGGTGGGCACGTCACGTGCATCCCCCCTGACAACGGAAGTCGTTTACTTAGCGTTCAGACGGGAGTTAAATATGTCAGCGTCGCATTTCGTGCTCTCGTATTGATATACTTCATTGGGATGTGTGACAATGTTTCAAAGGTTCCCCTTTAGATGCTCTTCATATGTGATTCTTCTTTTTGACACAGTGTCAATGGGTTGATCCGACCCCTTTCTCCTGCTGTAGGCCGACAAATGTGGGAGGCAGCTGCAGCCCAAAAGGCCTGCCTCTTCTGTTGAGCCACACACCAATGTACTTACTAAAATGTAGGTCAGATATGTGTGAGATTCAGGCCCAATTTGTCCCCACACCGACTCCTCAGGGGAGCCACAGGTGTTGGCAATGATGGTTCCATCTCGGCGCTGAGTACTATTCCACTCCCGTCCCTGTTTAGCGTGCCACTCTAATGCTCTTCCTGTATAAGTCCTTTGTAAAGTGCTTTCAGAGCACAGGTGCGCAATCTGGGTGGTTATCGCCGAAGGTGACATTGACATTTTTTTTTTCTTCTTTTTGATGGGTCTTCAGTTTACGGAATTCAAAGAATCAATCTGAAGTAAATGAATGTGCGAATTTCCAATTACTCACGGTACAAAGTACAGCACCTCAGGGTTGTGCGGTATTTCGCTTATGCTTCAGTGATGTGCATCGAAAACAAAGGCACACTATAGAAACTGCCACCCTTCCACTGGGAACCTATTACAGTAGCCTATATCAAATGGCGGTCAAAGCCTAGCGTTGCACAGTCAAACCTATCACAAGCTAGGTCAAAGGTCCCAGTTAAATCCATCTCAAGCTAGATGTGTTCAGCACAGATTTCGATGACTCATATTCTGCTTTTAACCTGCGTGGTAAGGCAAACAATGACTTAAATGAATGTTTAATCCAAGAGATTGAGGGATCATGCAGTGCCACAGTGCAACACTCCCAAGAATAGCACCCAAAACAGGTCACCCTTACATATAACACACCGGGGCGTTTTGTCTTGGTTTTCAACTAAACTGCACGACGGCATGAGGGACATGTTTGATGCTGCAGACACAAAGAATTCCAGGCCACACTGAAAGGATGCAGGCCCCTTTATGTTATGGATTTTGACGCAAACGCATCAGTCACAGTAGACGTCCACGATGTCATCTCCATAATCAATGTTATATACATACATATTCCGACATGCTCTGCTGCCACTTCATTATGAAACCTACGGTAACCCAAATAAAGACCACTCAAATCCAATCAACGTCTACGCTTTCTATTTTGGATTAGAGCCTCGCCTCGCTAGCATTGTGCAAAGCGACAACTGTAATCTCGCTATCATCCGCCCCCCAATAGCTTCAGAGACAGATGAAAACCCCAGACTGTGTCGGTGCCACCAAGCTCGGGTTTAGGAGCCAGCATAATGCAGGTCTGGGCATGTCTCGTCGGAGGCCAGACAGACAGACGCAGGGTTCAGTGCTCCACAGCTTGCGGCGGGGCTAATTTGTTGCCAGTGTATTCTAGCGCTCCAAGGAGTAAACATATTTGAGACAATTATATTGCATTTAGCAGACTCCATTAGCCTACGGAATCTGGCTAAAGGCCTCTCTGATAGTAAGAGAAAAAGAGAGAGAGAAACGAACAGGACTTGCTGTGACGCTTTCTAAAAGGATTTTTCAAATCCACAAGAAATGATTTGCTGACCGATAATCTGCTTGGTAATTGAATATGAATTGATGCTCGAAGTGAAAAATCAATATGTACATCATCTGGTGTGGGACAAACACATTTAAATTAAACAAATTCTACCCGATTGCTGCATTCACATTTTGTATTGAATTCCCCCATGGATCCACCATGCCTCTCGGTCTTTAGCTGAACGTTGTTTATACACTACCCGACCAACAGTCCCCTACTCCCAGCCAACGCTGGAATCTAGTGTGGGCATAATGTGGAAACGCATCACGCGTCAGTGATGAAAAATGAATCATCACATTCATGTTTTCCCTCGCCAAACCACTACTAGAATATTCATGGAAGCACAATCAATATTATAATTATTCACATTTAAGGTGGTTTCTAGAAAAAGATTCAATAAAAAATGGAGGCAATGGTGTACTGTGGCGTAACCCTGTAACACCACCTCCCCGGCTCCTCGTCTGTTTGTCCTTTCTAATCTCCACCTCCGCTGGCCAACCCCGCCGTCTTGAGGGCCGCGCAGGGCGGGCTGGGGGCATGCAGCGGACAAGAAGCAGCATGCCGCGTGTTACCTTTTGATAAGGTCAGCGATAAGGACCTTCCACCCCCACAGGTTTGCTGTCTATTCTTTTGATGGGGGGGGGGGGGGGGCAGAGTGGAGGAAAAAGGGGCAACATACTCTCTGACGGCTAGACCAACGTCGAGGGTATTGATTCTGCCCGTTCTCTTAACAGACATTTCGCTCTCTCGGCTGCACCGAGCACTTTGATGGTATTCAGACAGCCTGCATTGTTCCGTCAAAAAATCTTTTAAACCTCTTCAATCTGGAAAGGTTCACCGGCAGGCAGGGCCGTCTGTCGTTCTGATCAAAACACCAGCCAACCTCTTAACATTAGGTAACCACAGGAGAAAACCATTCTAGTTCTAATATCATTTTTCAAATAAGCATGTGTGCGCCACAAAATGGCATTTTTTGTTGTTGTTTTTTATATATATAATACCATTACTGTCATAATTCACCTACAGGTTGTCTACAGTAGGACCGCGATACACATAATCCTTTCAGAAAAGATCACCCGGGCGACCACTAAGCGCAGGGCTGGCGTTGTGTCTATTTTTATCGGAAATCCACCGGCATCATAATCCAAAGGACTGGAGCAGCTGTCTGTCCTCGGGAGAGACACGGCGAGACACACCATTGGCTACCGTCGAGTGTTTTTACACCGGTATCACGGCCACCGCCACCCTTTGTTGTGCCCTCATGAATGTTTAACAGACTCCCCCTCTCTGACCGCTAACCGCATGGTATGGAAGTATCGGTCATGGCACAGGCTATTTATGCGACACACTGTAGGTTCACCACCCTTTTGCTGCCTGGTCAAATGGAAGTCTCCAACCCTCTGTCAGCTTCCTGTGTCACCCCCCAAAAACAGTGCTACCGTTTAAGCCTTGGTCCAGAGGCCTCTCTGGCTGGTGGCCGACGGACAAAGTTGACCACAAACCCCCACCGTTAACCCCTACCTCAGACTCTCCTTTACACGTTGACTTCCAGTAATCATAACAGAGGATGTGCTCGCGTTCTCTACGTTTTCAGTCAAACCGTTCTGAAGGGCGAGAGAACCCATGCCGGGTCTTTACTGCCGCAAAACAGATTTAGCCCCGGCCCCCGTTTACCGCCATCTCGTCGTCCGCCGCAATAACGGCAGCTTTGTTAGCGATCTCCTAAACCCCGTCTGACATTAGAGCCTATGGATCTATGCTGGACGTGCGTCCCCCGTCGGAATTCCTCCCCGTGACTTTTGATCACCTCCCATCTCCTCTCTCTGTCTCCGGCCAAACGGACAGACCAACCGGCCCACCAGGAGGCAGAATGGTGAGGGGGCAGCGGGGAAAAGTAATTAAGGGGCTAGTGGGGGACTTCTCTCAATAAATCAGTCGTGTGTATGTGTGTGTGTGTGTGTGTGTGTGTGTGTGTGTGGGGGTCTGCGCGGCCTATCAGTCTCGGGGCTCTTTTTATTGGTCACGGAGGAGTGCCTGGTATTAGTCACCCGGGGTCTCGGGGAGGACTCCATCAATAACACGTGGAACAGTGCCGCGAGGAGGGAGGCCAGGGAGGACTGGCCACCGCTCAGGACCACGACGTGCTGGGGCCTGGACACCGCCAGGAAGAACAGGGGAACATAGAAAGGGGAAGAGAGAGAAGAGAATGGGAAGGGGAGGGGGGCAATTTAACAAGAGAGCGAGACAAGTGAGCGTGCGCCTAAAAGACAGACAAGCACGTGAAGGGTGTCGGATAGGAGAGAGACTCCTAGAACATGGGGGGGGGGGCAGTCAATCCAGGCAGCTAGAGAGAGGGAAGGGAGCAAAAGACAACGGAATGGGAGCCTGAGAGAGAGCGAGGCGGGGTTCATACACGGATGCGGGTGGAGAGAGAACGAGAGCGTGAGGGAGAGAAGGGGAGAGAGAGAGGACGGTAGAGAGAGAGAAAGCGGGAGAGAGAGCGCTCCTCGTTTAATGATGGGCAGAGCGGGGAGCGGCGTCGTTAGGGCCCGAGCAGCAGACCCTCCTAATGATCCTCTCCGCTCTGAGGGAATGAATCATGGGCTGAGGCTCCCTTCCCGACTCCATCACCCTCCAACGTACCGCCACCGCCGCTGCCAGCCCATTATTGATGCCATGCTTCCCTGTGATGTGAGACACGTTATGGGGGGGGGGGGGCAATGGGAAGGGTGGAGGTGGTGGGGCAGGGGGGGGGGTTTGGGTGGGCGGTGTTGGCTGGCGTTGGAGGGCGCCCGCTACGGATCTTCCCCTTGGTAGGAGTTTATGCACACCGGGCTTTTAAGAGCCCCGTGACGTGCGTGTGTGTCTGCTTTTGTGTGCGTGTGTGTTTGAGTGTGTGTGTGTGTGTGTGTGTGTAGGTGAGAGAGAAGCTGCGATGTCAAGTTAGAATAATTGAGAGACGGGCGGAAGCTAAATAAGATAGGGGGAGCCGGGACGCGTAGCAGACTCACCGCCTAACGGCCATCAGACACCATGGTGGTCTAGGAGGACATCCGTCACATGGACCTGGGAGCCTGATCAGTCGAACGGGCTCCCCTGGGGACCCCCCATCTCTCCCTCCCCCAGTCTGGAAGTCTCTAAGTCACAAGGAAAGCCCCAGGGCTGAAGGTTTCAAAAGCCACCCCTGGCTTTCGATCGCTTAAGCACTCCCGTCCTCTCTCTCACTGCGTACCACATGCTCCAGTTTTAAGGCACAGGGAGGGGTTGGGGGGGTGGGGACTGCACTTCTGTTTTTGAAGAGGAAGCAAAAAAGCAAAATAAAAAATATTAAAAAGGGGATGAGGGTGAAGAGGTCCATTTAAGATTCCCTCTGACTCTGAAGATCGTTCCTTTCCAGGGCTGAGCCCATAAACGCCGCCACCGAGATAAGAGCGGGCCGGCGTAAAGGCCCGGTAATTATCTCCAATCTGGAGCGCCTTTTTATGCCCTCTCATCATCGGGCTCTCGGGCGATTGCAGGGAAATTCAGTTTGGACCCATTACTGGGCACAGGCCCTCACTAGGTTCGTCATCAAAAGACCAGCCATTTAGCTCACAAGACTCGCCAGCCACAGTGCCTGCCCCTGCTAAGTGGCCGATGCATCGGATAGTCGGAGTTCATAAGTATGCTGATGTGGGTGATGACCCACATGCAGTGACGACGTGACTACTATAGGGGGGCTTCTGGTGCGCGTCCGTTTGACACACACCACGGCGGCCCGTCGCCTCCACCCACTTGGCGGGAGCGTGCCGTTGTCACCTCGGAGCGGGCCAAATCACCCCGGTGACAGTCACACCTTACCGGCATGGCGCAGATGCTCCATTGACTGTGCGGCCTCATCATCTGCGTTCAACTACCTGTGTCACTGTGCCACGTGCACTCCCGGGGCACAGTGAGAGCTCCCCTGGCTTCTCTCTCGGTGGTTCACATATATATTCGGATTGGGCCCCCGCCAGCTTTCGTTTCCTCTGCACAGTCAAACGTGCCGCACAGTCAGGGGAGTCTTTTTAGCTCGTGCTCTGTAAAGTACGTTTAACTATTGTGGGACTCATGCATAGGAACATGACTAGAGTTATGTCACAACGTTTACATGAAAATGTGACACTGCGTGTTAAAAAAATAACTCAACAGTGCATCCTGTCCATTCACAGAGGAAGATTTATTTTTGGGGCATGAGCTTTCCATTAATTTTACAAGTGTAAAACCCTTTTTTGGGGTAATAACACCGGGGCTTTTTAATGAGGAAGGTATCGTGACTCTAGTAGTCTCTTGCTCCACCACCGCATGTGCTGATGTGAACAAGTGGGCTCTCACTTTTATCACCACTCATAAAAAAATTGCGCAGCTCAGAGACATTTCTTTGTCGTCTTTCCCCCCGACTTCACATAAAGCACCCTTCAGAAACACCATTGAAATGGATGGTCATACATTATCAGAAACGGCACACCTAATAAATCCCTTTCGCTAGGAGCAGCTAATACTGGGCTAAAAGGTGAGAGCTTGTTTGAGCAGATGGCCAGCATTAGGGCTTTGGAAACACGACAGAACCTCAAATAAACATGTTTTTTTTCCCCCAAGGGTTTGACCTTAAACAGGCATTAGCCATTAGCAGCAACTCCAGTTGCTTATGACCATGCTCCTTCTAAAAGGAACTCGCTAGTTAGACGTCCAACGATGTTTATGCGGACACGTTCATGTGTCGGTGGGGTACAGACACCGCCGTCCATAGGACACCCAGCATTAATGAATACGCTGATTTGAATACCCACCCGACCGCCGTCTGTGAGGAAGTGCAGCTCCCACACTATTTTAATGTGATGCTGACAGGAGGCAGACACGGGGATAATGCTGCTGCCTGCTTTTTTTTCCTTTCTTTCTTTTCTTTTTTTTCTTGTAACAGGGTACGGTGGGGGTAAAGTGGAGGCCCATAAACATGCCGTTGAAATATTCATATATAATACTCACGCACTCCCGGCAGTCCTTCACTTGATCTTTCGTCCTTGACGGGGGGGGCTGTCGTAGCTGGAGATCTTTTTGGGCCATGCTGATTCGCCATTCTTCTCTGAGAGTTTGTTATGTGAGAAAACCCGCACGGAGACCACGGTGGTGTGTGTGTGTGGGGGTGGGGGGGTGGGGGGGGGGGGTCTCTGCTTCCAAACAAAAGAGAGAGTTTCCGCGGTAACGGACAACGTGACTGATAGAGGTCTAATAATAACAATAAAAAAGGACGAGCGAAAAAAGTTGGATGGGAGAAGCGAGGGAGCAGGAGGGAGGGAGAGTGCCACCGGTGAGTGAAATATGCCCCTCTCCACTGCGCCAAAGGAAAACATCACTGTTCTCAGGGGGTGTCACGCCAAGACAGACGACCGAGGGCCTCCGTCTACTGCATCAGCCCCGGCTTCAGGATATATGGCACATCCCCCTTCACTCTGCCACCCGCAACATTATAGGGGGGAGGCGGGGGGAGGGCGGCCGCCACGCGTTCCAGCCATCACCTCCGACGGCGGTGGTAAAAAATGACTGCATCACACTGGGGGGGGTGGGGGGTGTTGAGCCTTGTGCTGCATAGCCGGCGGGCTGGTGGTGCTGTTGTTTTCCACCGGGAGTCCATCGAACCGGGTGGCGTCCGTAGACCAGCTGGTTGTTTTTGAGCTGTAAAACTTTGCGGGCGCGTTTCATCATTTTTTTTTCAGGTCATACAAATGCCGTATATGCGGGGGTCTATTGTTGGGAGCGTCGTTGGTTGCATCGCTGGTTTTATGAAGGGAACCGGTCTTTCAGGACGGCGGGGATCATACCAACAAAAGGAACGAGCGTGGATTTGGAACGGACGTGTTGCTACTGATTTGTTTTGAGTGAAAAGATCTAATTGGAAAGATAATGACGTTTGATGGATGATTGGTACATGGTTCTCCATTCAGTCAAACCTTGCCCTCCAGATCTCTGAGTGTGTGTGTGCGCTTGTGTTTCAGTGTGCATTCGTGCCGAAGCTATAGCTATGCAAGTTTCTCTGATGAGCATCAATGGTGGCATCACTCTGCTTTCGGGACAGCGAGTGGGTCAGACAAAAGAGGGGGGGGGGGTGTTTCAGAGCGGTGGCGCACTAATTAGGTTAACAC
>JAVQIZ010115284.1:0-13940 GCA_036023535.2 Galaxias brevipinnis
GAAGTTTGCGTTTGTATGTCTATTTTCTCCCTGACCCTGGTCTGTTGGCACACCTGTTGTTGTCTGTCAGCAGTTACGACTGCTAGGCTGTAGGGGTCCAGAGCGCATAGCATAAAGAGTCGGGATTGAGGATCACTGTAATTTACTTCAGAATATTTTCGTTATCTAGTAAACATGAACCTTACATTTTTTGCTCCGGCAGCGCTGTTTTTGCTTAGTCTACTGCCATCAGGTAAGACTTCGCTGCGTCTGAGTGTTGCTCTCATGGATAGTCAGGACCGATTTATAACGCGTCATTTAATAATTGCTGTAGATTGCGGTACTAATTTTTGTTCTCAGACGAAATTGCTTTTACATCTAGCTAAAATAACCTGAATTTGGAATCTTCTTGAAATGCGGGATAGATACGATTGGTCAATGTTCTATGTTCCGTTTCGTATGTTATGTATGCAGATAAAACCGTAATTGTCATGTACAATTCACTGCATGCACTTTCCAGCTGTCACGTCTGAAATAGGACCTCAGTCCTGTGTCCTATTAGTCTACATGTCTGGTGGTTGTGTTGCAGAGTGCTGGGGCAGGAATGAGGAGGAACGTCTGATCCACCACCTGTTCAAGGAGAAGGCCTACAATAAGGACCTACGGCCTGTCGAGAACCAAGAAGATGCAGTGACTGTTAACCTTGCTCTCACACTCTCTAATCTAATTTCTCTGGTACTACATCTTGTGTGCTTCCGCCGGAGGTCACTGCGACTCAATCACTGTCCTCTGCTGACAGAGATCACTGAGGATCAAACCAGTTTATTAATAGCCGTCAAACACACACACACCATCAGAGATAGAATACTATATCTTATCCAACAAAACACAAAGATTAATTAGCTGTGGAAAATATCTGCATTTTAATTATTTGTTGTACATAAGGCAATTTTTTTTTACAGTGGATGGTAGCTTAGAGATTAAGGCTGTGTATTGGCAAGAATCAGATGATACTTATGATACAGGGGTTACAATGCGATATATTGCAATACGTTTTTTTTATCTTATGTTAGAAAAACGTTTATCCATTTACATTGAATCTTCAGTCTGAGAACAGTGGGATCTGCATGTATTTTTCACAATCCCTGTAACATTCAACATAATTGCATTACTTTGTATGCAGTCTGAGCAAAGGAATTAACATTTGCCTATATCAGTAAAAAACTAAATATACATCATAATCGATACAGTTTCGTTAAACATAATATCGCGATATTCAAGTGAATCAATATTTTTCTTACAGCCCTACTAGAGATATCTTGTTTTCTGTCCCTTTGTTTCAGCCCTGTTCCTCACTAACATCTACCCTTACCTTACCTCTTCCTTTTCCCGTCCCGTTTGTTTCTGTTCCTCTCTCTCTCTCTGCCTCCATCTACAGAAAGAGGTGGATGAGACTCTGCTAACCAATGTATGGATGGAACATGTAAGTAAAACTGAGTTCTCTATAGTTCTCCGCTTTCACAGTGTTCACAGCATGATTCAAACGTGGGATTTTGTTTCTGCGTCTGAACATGTACAGGGTTGGTATGATGCCAGGCTGTCGTGGAATGAGTCTGCGTTTGATGACATCGGTGTCCTGCGCCTCCCGCCCAGCATGGTGTGGCTGCCAGAGATTGTTCTGGAAAACAAGTGAGACACACTTGATACCCTGTATGGGTTTTCTTTTTCCCCCCAAACGGGTGGCAGACAGTGTCCTCTGTTGGGTGCATGTGTATGCTGGCGAACGGCAACCATATTGGTCTCTGGGTGTTAGTTTCATTCCTCCTTTTGCATATTTTTTTTTAAGTAATGACAATGATCATTAAGACCATACATATGCTACCATGCATTTCCTCTCCCGCAGTAACGATGCCCAGTTCCAGGTAGCCTACTACTGCAACGTGCTGATCTATCCTGACGGCCTGGTCTACTGGCTGCCCCCCGCCATCTTCCGCTCCTCATGCTCCATCAACGTCAACTTCTTTCCGTTTGACTGGCAGAACTGCACGCTCAAATTCACGTAAGGTCCACTAGGAAATGCATTGGAGAAAAAAGCTGGTTAAAGTGTGGTGTCGTGATCGATGCCAGCTTGCCGATGCACGTTTGCTTTAAGGTCACTCTTGGCATTTTTTTATTGATTCTGCAGCCAGCATTCTGTGCTCACCTAAATCTTTCCCTTTTTTTGTAAAATTATCCTGAAAGGAAAACTATTATAACATTCCATGTCTCTTTAAGCTCCTTGACCTACAATGCCAAAGAGATCACTATGCACTTGAAGGAGGATGCTGATGATGATGGAAGCTGGAAGGTGGAGTGGATTATTATCGACCCTGCTGGATTCACAGGTAAATGTTACAAATGCACTGTATGCCAGTGTGCCTAGACCTATCGGTCTTACTTTTCCTTACTTTTCGGGCTCCCTCTTTTGTACCTCACTAGCCTCCTCATCATCCTTGTCCTCTCCCTATAGAAAATGGCGAGTGGGAGATCATCCACATGCCAGCCAGGAGGAACACCTACAAGAGCATCCCCATGGAGAGCAACAAGCACCAGGACATCACCTTCTACCTCATCATCAAGCGCAAACCCCTCTTCTACATTGTCAACATCATCATCCCCTGCGTCCTCATCTCCTTCATGGCCTCCCTCGTCTACTACCTGCCTGCAGACAGTCAGTACAGCTGCCACACGGCGTGAACCTGGCGACCCACACCTCCAAAAAACTACAAAAGCCCAGCCGTACCACGCAAAGCATGCAACACACAGCTTCAATTGTTTCTTATGGACTTGTGGTCATTTTAGTATGACTGTTATGTTGTAGGTAGTATTATTAACTAATGAGTAGTGGGATCATCTGGATTTGGGTTGTATTTTTTTGTACTTTAGACTCATGCTTTTTATTTTTTTAAATTGAACATTTACTCGGCTATGACACATTACGTGTGTTTGTGTGCGTGTGTGCGTGTGTGTGTGTGTGTGTGTGTGTTTGTGTGTTTGTGTGTGTGTGTGTGTGTGTGTAGGTGGTGAGAAGATGACACTGTCCATTTCTGTGCTGCTGGCCCAGTCTGTGTTCCTGCTGCTGATCTCACAGCGGCTCCCGGAGACCTCCATGGCTATACCGCTCATTGTCAAGTGGGTCACACACAACGCCCAGTGCGCATCAAAGACGGTCCCCCCTTGGTTTGCACTTTGTTTCTAAATGCACTTTGTTTGGCTGGTGTGGTGGCCAGGTACCTCATGTTCATCATGGTGCTGGTCACAGTGGTGGTGCTCAACTGTGTGGTGGTCCTCAACCTGCACTTCAGGACCCCCAGTACCCACGTCATGACGGAGTGGACCAGGGAGGTACAGTACACAGCACTTAACTCCTGGGAGCCTGTAGGTGGCGTTTTGTTTCGTAAATGTAAGAACTCGTTGTCTTTATTTAAAAAGACAAATTTCACTGCCCACGGCTACACATCAGATTACTTGAGAGAGTGCTCGAAAAGGGTTTTGAAATATTTTTGCAGTTCTTCCTGGAGAGGCTGCCCCGTCTCATGCGCATGTCCCGCCCGGCGGAGACCGAGCCAAGTTTGGCGGGGGCGTTGCCGCGGAGGTCCAGCTCGGTGGGTTACATTGCCAAGGCCGAGGAGTATTACAGCGTGAAGTCCCGCAGCGAACTCATGTTTGAGAAGCAGTCTGAGCGACATGGACTAACGGCCCGAACTACACCCGCAGCAGGTACACCCTACACGCATACACGGAGAGTTTTGAAAAACGTACTATTGTCTGTTTTGAGTTCATAAATAACAGTATTCCGTGTGCGTGCATGCGTGTTCAGCGGTGAAGCCTGAGGCAGACGGAGAGGTGACAGAGCAGCTGTACTCCGAGATGAAGCCGGCTGTGGACGGAGCTAACTACATTGTCAAACACATGCACGATAAGAATGACTACAATGGGGTGAGCAAGCACACAGGATGGAAGAAGCGTTGTCATAGCAGAGCGTTCGAGTTTGGCCTTTTTCTGCTAATATAATAAATGCATGTTTGTCGGTATTCAATGATCTCTCTTTTTCTTCCTCTGGGATCTCGTACTGCTTTCCCTCTCGCCCTGGGCAGGAGAAGGACGATTGGAGTGGGATTGCTCGTACAGTCGATCGCCTGTGTCTGCTGGTGGTCACTCCGGTCATGACTCTAGGCACCATTGTCATCTTTATGACTGGCATCTACAACCACCCGCCCCCCCTTCCCTTCGAGGGAGACCCTTATAGCTACCTGGAGGAGAATAAGCGCTACTTGTGATCGGGATGCGGCGCTGCCCGTCGTGTCACACTCCTAAGGTGTAAAGTGTACGCACACAAGCACATAGACAGACACACACCTGTCAGGTAAACAAAGACATTTATGTATGCACACGTTAACATTTGCTAAACATTTACATATTTAGATACACATACATGGAATGGGAAATACTTCATTGATCCCGAGGGAAATTATCGTTACAAATTAGAAATCAAGTAATGAAATACACACTCACAATAAAAGGTAAACATCATTGAAGGTGAACAATCATGTATGTACATTTGACCTTAAAAAAATTGCATTTGCATATGCATGTATCATTCATTTAATAATAAAAACAAAATTTTCTTCTTTAAGAGCTTGTTGGATTTTTGGTGTGATGTGATTTTATAAACTGTATATAATAAAACGTTTGTTACTCTATTTTGCTTAATGTATGATTAACTGAAAAATATTATATGATTCCCCTCTGGAAAGGTGGAGAATGTTGTATTATATGAATTCAATTCTGAATTATAGTGTGCTTAGTCATAATAAATTGCTAATTGCTTGATTGTGTCACTAACACCAGTAGGTGGCAGTATTCTGCTGTTCTAAATTTTTAACTCAAAATTGCTACTGACTGAGATTTGGAGCCCGGAACTTTAATAAGTTCTGGATTTACTGCATTCCATTTGAAGCTTAGTTTCACTTTTGTCCCAGGCACTTTTAAGGAGATTAAAGTTCAAGTGTTACAGGCAGGTTAGAGATCTGTTGTTGTGACTTCTAACCAACTAAACGTGATCAGATCATAAGGGAAGGGAAAGAGGATTCTGTAGAGACGGATAGTTTTATCTTAGTTTATCCTAGTGTATCAAAGCACACATGCGTGCTGTCTTTATAGGTTTTTATCATTTTGGGTCCAAAGGCTACACAATATGCAATGTGTCTGGTGTTGAATCACTGACCTGTGTCAAAACAACAGTATATAGTTTTTCTTCCCTGCCACTGTAATCTTCCCTGTTCAAAATAAAGACGAAAAAAGTGTCAGTCTGAATATTAGACAGAACTCATTTTGAAGAAAACATGTATGAAGTCTGGAGGCTAAGTTAAAAGGAAACTGTAAAGTTAATAATTAGTCAGGTAGA
This sequence comes from Galaxias brevipinnis, assembly GCA_036023535.2. Classification (NCBI taxonomy): domain Eukaryota; kingdom Metazoa; phylum Chordata; class Actinopteri; order Galaxiiformes; family Galaxiidae; genus Galaxias; species Galaxias brevipinnis. Next base: position 5,426 of record JAVQIZ010115284.1, read on the forward strand.
AATACTAAGTGATTTGTTGATGAGTCATTTATTTATTATATGCAGCACCCTTTTGAAAACTTTAGAATCCTTTTGTAAAGGTGAGCAGAAAAGTTTGTGATTATAACTATTTCATCAGTTGGGTTATTCTTCTCTCTTTTTTAAAGTTTACTTAAGTAAACCTAGGCATACAATGTTTTTCCTTAAATATTTGACGCTGAGTTTATTGGATCCCCTGCATTTATAACTTTGTACACTATGCATTTACCAAGGTCACATTCACAAATCCTTCACATTTTACCCTGAAAGAACGTGTAGTACGTTCTCTGAGACACATTCTCTATACCAATTTTATGAAGAGCTTTCAGTCATTTGTCCTTTGTTGCAAGTGAACTCTCCGTCTATTCTCCCCCAACAGGTTTTCAGGTCAAGGGGATTCATTTATTTGGATTGATTATTTGGCTACTTTTGGGTCACTTTTTTTTCTGGAAGAGCTAACTAAGCATTACACAGTTTTAGCTCCAGTAGATGCAACAAGATTTGGCCTGAACTTTTCTGGCACTAGAGTCTAGAATATCATGTCTCTAGACAGGGTTTCGAGAGATTTAAAAATGTTACAGAGACACACAGGATTCTGGATTAAACCCACTTGTAAATGGAAATTATATAGTGTTTTATTTTCGTGTCCAGTCCTATTACTCTTGAATCACCGCTGGCATTTTTTGGTAAAAAAAAGAAAATTTGTTTCAGACATTGAACAGGATTTTATTTTAGATTTTTTGCCATTAATTATTTGAATTGGTTCTGTCAAAATAAATGGGATTGATTTGGTTGTGGAATTTGCAGGGGACAGAAATGATTGCAAAGTGCTAAACATCTTCATCCTAATTTTGCATGCTTAAAATCTCTTATTCATGTATTCACACACTCTCAATTAGCCTCCCGAAAATAATAAATAAAATACATATTAAAAGAAATGGTTCAAATTGCAGTGCAAACCGAAAATACGTTGTTTTTTTTATAATTAACTTTTTAAACTTTTATGTCTTATCTTGATACTGATACGGTCTTTTTAGGTACAATAGCTTCATTGTGATACTATGCAATTAGTCATTTACAAAATCAGGGTTTATATGCTACTTTCTATTGGCAGCTGGATGTCCCCAACCTAAACACCTGAATTTCAGTTGTTGAAAATTACTGAAACTTTATTTTCAATTTATTTACTTTGTTTTAATAATAAAATGCTTTTTTCAAAATGGCTACGGAAAGATTCAGATCTAATTTGAGAAAAAAATATTAATTAAGAAACTTTGTGAAAATTGCTGTCCCCAACTTTCCTGTCATTATTAATTATTTTTTGTCTTACAAAAACTTTGTTGAGATATTGTAGTAAGAGACACATATGTTCATGTCCACTCTATATCCCCATAGAGTGTAGCCTTTTTCACTAAAGGCTTGATTCTCTTGTCATGGCTCATTATTTCCACGCACCACATAAGCTAGCCAAGCTGCTGATTGATGTCTGATGAATGCCTCAAACAAGACCACGACAATATCCGTTCAAATTCTATTATAATGATTGATTGTTTGTATGTGTAATATCATCAATCAGTAGTAATGAAGTCAATATATTGGATTTAGTTCATATTATAACAAAAATTCCACATGGTTTTTCGTTTAGTGTTGTTTTTGATCTATTTAAATTATTTAAGAAGTTCATGCGAAATAACTTAATGTTCAAATAATCCAGTAAAACCTTTACAAAAATCGACTTTACATGAAAAACAAACACATTCCAGATAATTACACATTCCATCCATCCATCCATCCATCCATCCATCCATAATTTGAATGTCATTTTAGTAGATATGTGTGCCTTGGAAATGGTGTAGCCTAACATATGTTTTTGTGAAATTTATTCAAAACTAAAAAAACTTTTGGGGCTTTTGTTCAACCTTGAAGTTGAACCGTTTCTGTAGTATCGGCCAAATAGTTGAACAAATGCAGGGCTGTAAAGTATCACCCGCAGCCCCCGCAAGGTAGAGCCCCACAGTCCAAACGGGCCCCACCCCCACCTATAAACAACTATTATGATAAGAATTTTTTTTTAATGTTTTTTTTAAGCCACGGGGTTAGCTGCAGGGGGGCCTCACATGTTTGCATTACAGTGCTGGACAAATGTCTCAAATGTCAGCAATAGCCTACCTATGATTTGTTGGATTTAAGACTTATTTTGAAGATGCAACTTTCAAACATACAGTTCTACGACTGATCATTCAAAAATAAATGATGGATCTAGTTATAAATTGAAAGCAAAATACGTGTAAGTTACCTTTGAGACCTTTATCAGCTCTAGATGTTTTAAAACGTAGGCTTCCTTAAAACTGTCTATCTTACCTCAAGGTGAAACGTAGGCCTCCATTGTTGTTAACAAAAATAAACGTTTGTGATTGCACCTCTTCGATCTTAGTTGAAAATTATGTAAATTTTCTTTAAAAATGTTCTTGTCTTTCGAGTGGTTACATCAAAAAATTTTGTCCTGTGGTGCTCTGGGCTCAGCCTTAGGGATAGGGGAAAGAGCTCGGTCAGCTCGGAGTAGAGCCGCTGCTCCTTCGAGTCGAAAGGAGCCAGATGAGGTGGTTCGGGCATCTGATTAGGATGCCTCCTGGGCGCCTCCCGTTGGAGGTTTTCCGGGCACGCCCTACTGGTAGGAGACTCCGGGGTAGACCCAGAACAAGCTGGAGAGATGATATATCTCATTTCCAGGAGCTGGAAAGCGTTGCTGGGGATAGGGACGTCTGGACTACCCTTCTTAGCCTGCTGCCACCGCGGCCCGGCCCCGGATAAGCGGCGGAAAATGGATGGAGTGATTTAATAAGTGACCTTTTATATATGATTAAAATTGCAAATATATTCTGTCAAATTTTTGTCCTCAAAGAATAACAATGAACAACAATAACAAATAACACCCAAACCGTACCAGCATAACAAACGTGACAAAAAAATACTTTGAATGGGTTTTTGTTTAACTGTAGGTGGACAATGAAGTTCGACTGTATATTGGATTGGTTGAAACGCTGTTCCATCTCTAAGCGCGCACCGGCTTGCTCTCAGATAACAATGTTTTTCTAAGAGCAACATTGAGACGGCACTAAGATAGGTGGAGTGGTTGCTTTGATTTCGTCTAGCTAGCATTTGCAATAGGAAATATATGCTAAGCCAAAGGGGCTTCCGAGAAATCTCTCAAATTAGCAGACCTTATAAGAAATTACAAGGTGTTAGCTTTCAAATAACACTGGACACTTTCACTTGTTCAATAAGATATGTCTTTAATTATGGACAAACATAAAACATTTACACTTGTTTCCAAAAACCTATAAATAACAAAGCAATTTCAGGACCTACTTTGACTGGTTTATTGCCATACATGAGGCATCGGCAGTGGTCGAAGGTAACAAGGGGGTTGGTAAAATACCTGACCTGGTGTACGTATTTGTTATATTTCAACAGCAATGAAAAGGCACATTAAGGTAACTTTGAAAGGTAAAGAAAATTTCTTAATGACCAATTTGGTCAATCATTCCATGACCCCACCACTCCCATCATCATCCGAATTTTACAAGTCACACCCTGCCAGGCCCCTGCGTCAAGGACTAGCCTTTGTGGTGTGTGCCTTAGCCCGATGAGCCACCCCAGCTAAGACAATGTTGACCAGTCATTGGAATGTAGCAGGTGCATTAGGTGCAAAAGTCATCCTAGTATACTGTAGGAAACGGTCTTGCATGACAAAAGCATAAATGTCAGAGGCACAGGATGTCAATGGCACTTGCCAATATCCTTTTTACACATCCAATTTGCTAACATAGGACGCTGAACCAAGATTGTCAATATAATCTGCCATGCAGGGAAGCGGGTATACGCGTCTGAAACAGTGACAGTGTTCACTTTCTGTAATCTGTACAGAACTGGGGAAAAGCATCTCGCTTGGGAAGTAGCAAGCACAGAGAGCTCCAAGAGCTATAACTGGGACTGGAACCGCCTGGAGAGAAACCTCGGAAGCAGGGTCAGTCTGGAGAGGGACCTCGGAAGTAGGAACAGCCTGGGGAGGGACCTCGGAAGCAGGGTCAGCCTGGAGAGGGACCTCGGAAGTAGGAACAGCCTAAAGAGGGACCTCGGAAGTAGGAACAGCCTGGGGAGGGACCTCGGAAGTAGGAACAGCCTGGAAAGGGGCCTCGCAAGTGGCTGAGACCGCCGGGCACTGGAAAGGACACGGCTGAGACCGCCGGACACTGGAGAGGGGCATGGGGAGCAGGGTCAGCCCAGGGAGCTCGCTTGGGAATAGGTGGCGCCCAGGGAGCCAGTTTGGAAATGGGAACAGGAGGCCGGGGCACAGAGACAGGAACATGAGGCAGGGGCAAATTCGCTCCTCAGCTCCCGCTGGTACTGCTTTGCGTTGAAGCAAGCAGGTGTCTGCAGGTTCTACGTGAAGAGTCCCCAATCCAGCGCTCTGCCACTGAGCCACCTCAGGACACAGAGGACCCTTGACTGCTTTGTCCTGAAGCTGGCGGGACGATGGTTGAATTCTCTGAGTGAGACTGGAAGTGAGCTCTGCTGGAACAGGCTCTGGAGCCATGACAGAAGCTACCTCACAATGGCAAAGCAGCACTGTCATAATCAGATTCGAGCAGTAGTGAGTCACTCCGCCATAGGTCGTCAGCCCACTCAATTGTCTCGCCAATAAGCCACAAGACCATGAAGTCAACCTTTAAAAAGTCCAAAGTGAAATACAGCACTGTGCATAAGTTTTAGGCAGGGGATGCTGTTTTGAAGGCGGTCACACCGAATGTTGATTTTATACAGATTTGCTTTTCCCTCACTTTGTATTTTATGAATTGATCAAATTTAAAAGACAATGAACATTTATATTTAAATCAAATTTTTTTCTTACTTTAAAGACTTCACACCTGCCTAAAACTTTTGCACAGTACTGTATATCCGAAACTGCCTAAATTCTCGACAGCATAGAGCAATGAAATCCCGACACTTCCCCATTATCCATCAAACTTCGTCAGTCTTAAATTGTCTGCTGGGCCATGGACTCATTCTGTCAGGGGCTCTGAAGGTTAAATAGGCTCGGATGCGTATATAAACAAAGTCATTAAAATACCTGAAGGACGACAGCAAAAACACACATGGAAACCAGGGTAACGTAAATTGCTCCACTGGAGTATAAGGATTGCTTTTACTAGAGAAACAATAGGGGTTCTTAACATTGGCAAGGTAGAATAATAACTGAACAGAGAAACACAAAACCAAGGGGTATTAAATAATCAGCAGGGCACACGAGTGAAAGTGATAAACAAAATGATGATCAGGAACAAATGCTCATCCCTAGTAGAGCAATGTTGCCCTCTGCTGGCTATAGAACCTGCTTGTGCACCCAGGTTCAGACACATAATGTACTGTTCTCGTTTGGCATCAAAAGTTAGTATGATGCTCTGTTCTCTTGTTTCCATCTTTTTGTCGTTTGTTTTGTTTCTGTTGGAATACCCAGTGCTCTCTTGAGGTATGTTGGTTTGCCAAGATCATATTGACAAAACATTTTCTTTTGAGGTACCTGTCTATCATGGGGTTCATAATCAATATTGACACCCTGATGTTGATGATTCCTGAACAGCTATAAATGTTGTGATACAGTTGCACATATCGATTTAGCCAGGATCGCTTGGAGCTCCTCTTCAATTCAATCAGGACATCAAGTAGGGATTTGTGACATTTATAAATCGTCTTTTCAAAAAAGTACTTGTCATCTGAAAAGAGCAAATATCTGCACGAAGTGTTCTGTGCATCTGTGTGTGTGTGTGTGTGTGTGTGTGTACGTGTTTTCGCCATCTCATGATCCAGAGCGGTGTCTCTCCAGGCACTTCAGGTAATGTGGCAGCACAGGATGAGACCGTGTCCCTATCTGCTGTTGCTCTAGAGGCAAGAAGAGGCAGAAGAAACTGAAGAGCTTCCACACACTTTTGTTAACCTCTCTGCAATTGTGTGTGACCATAGCTACCTACCAACCCGCTTTGGTGGGCATGTGGACAATGCCCTTGTTTACATATCAGGGTTTGTCGTGTGCCAGATTTTGAGAAGGCTGTCCTCCGATGTGTGCCATGTTAGCTCGGTAACAGATGCTGTACTCACATCATTTGATCAGAGATACCACTTGCTTACATTGAAAAACAAAGTAGGGCTGATGATTCCGTCTGAAGGTACAGTGAAGGTGGTCAGATTAGCTAAGCTGTTTATTCGCCAGTCATCGTGTTTACTATTTCTGAGTATTTCTGATCAATCAGTTGGTCCGGGATGAGATTGGTTCAGAGGATATGTTTTTACTCAAGGAGCATATTCAGAAAACAGTTTGGAAATGACTGCACGACATTGCCAAACTTGACATCAACACCTTGTTTAATTAACTCAAAAGTTTAAAAACTCTGGCCATCCAGGTGCTTTTTGACAAACATTATTCGTATCCTCATTGTGCTGTGATTGCTGCTTTGCTACTCTACTCTCGAACTTGACAAAAGATTTTCTAGTGTTGGTGTCTTCCAACCTTTCTTCACATGGACTTTATTGCTGCAACTGTTGTGTGGGTGAACACGTTTTGAAACCGTTAACAGACTAAATGTCATCAACTACCTTCAGGACCCGAGACTAATGGCGTCCCATCATCCCGGGAACGACAGAAAATGTGTTTGGGACGGATAGTGATCGTTCCCCAGGACACCCTCGGAACGGCAGGTTTTTTTGGCTGAATAACTAGCAATGCTGCCATAGGATACTGCGCTTAGCAAATGACAAGCTGAACCAAGCGCTGACTGCGTTACAACGGAGGCAGTGAAGTCCGGCGATGTGTTTGGTTAGCGGAGATAACAGCTAACGTAACAGCGCTAACAATTAACGGAGCTAACAGCTAATATAACAGAGCTAACAATTCACAGAACTAACGGCTAATGTAACATTGCTAACATATAACATAGCAAAGCTAAACAGAGGAAGTTGAATGTTTGAACAGTGAACTACACTTTAGGCTGAGTGAGTGTCCATGAAGACTTTTGTTCCTGACAGAGAAGTGCTGGCGTTGAAGAGCGCTCCCATCTTGGGTTAATAATAGACCATTTCTGGCAGAAAGCACTGAAGTCTAAGTCCTATGTGTGCTTACAACGCATATGGTGAAAAAAGCATGGCTCTCACCAGCAACTTTCAGCGTCCGGTTGATCTTCTCCCACAAATGAGCTCTTCTGTCTTTGCTGTGATAGTTTTTGTCTTATAGTTAATAGTTTTTTTTTTACCAAACCTCTGTCAGAGATGAAAGCGACCAGATACATGTACTTCTGTTCAGTACTGAAGTACACAGCTGACATACTTGTACTTTGATAACAAAATGTGTGCAAAGATGTTATTGATTTCAAAGGGTTTGCATAAACTAGATATAAAACAATAAGCAATGGTTAATTCAGATATAATCTGGATTTTTTTGATCAGACATATTAATCCTGTACCTTTTAGTGTCACTTTTTTTCTATAGGGCCAGCAATAATAATATACCATAATGATTATTGTGAAATCTTTCCACCTGGCAGCCTTTTGACCCACCAAAAACAAATCAATTAATTTATGTCGCTAACAACTAACAAGTATAGATGATAATATCAGTATTCTATTCAAGTATAGAAACAACATTTTGATTTTGGGACGGTTTACATTTACTTCGGGATGGTTAAAATTGTTTTTTGGGATAGTGTTGACTACCTTTTTCCTAAGATGTGCAAGAACTTTCTATAATTTTGAAATTATGTGCCTCCAACACCCGTAAGCTGCCAACGTCTATCTGATGGTACACTGTAATAAATGTCAGTGGAATTGACAATGAAATACTGTGAAATTACAACAGTAAAACACTGTAAATAGATACACAAAGAAGCTGTGTTGAATTTACAGTAAAATGTTGTATAACACTGGACCAAACACAACTGTTTAATTTAAAGTAAAAATATGTCAAAAGTATCATATTCGGTTGTATAATTTACAGATTACTGTATTTTAAACACAGAAACACTGTAATGCAAAAAGCAATACAATACTGTTAAAATTACAAAATGGCAGTGTTAAAATAATGTTTTACGTCAGTTAGATTTAATAATAATAATAATAATAATAATTCATTTTATTTATATAGCGCTTTTCTAAAACCCAAAGTCGCTTTACAGCATCAACATAGATAACATTACACAAATAAACAATTAGACAGAAATAGTAAACCAGACAGAAAGAAACCGTATTACATTTTACAAATGTATATGCTATTCCTTTCAGATAGGAATGTGTAAAAATACAATGGAAGTATATTAATATGAAGGATAAAAAAAAAGCTGGTGTTGGGTCTTGCTTTACATATGAAGTATATTTATAGCATCCCTGATTAAATAACTTATTATAAGTGTGGCTAATTGCCAATAGATTTATGAACATTTGAGTGTAATCT
>JAVQIZ010115295.1:0-13964 GCA_036023535.2 Galaxias brevipinnis
ATCTCTGAGATGTAAACAAGCCCTTTGATTAAAAATGAACTGGTGAAACTTGTTTTTGCTAAACTTTACTACTTTAGAAAAAAGACTTGTAGTAAACAGGGTAAGATAATGTCTTCCTGAATTAACAAAGAAGTCATTTTTTCTCACAGGAAGAAGAAACACAAGAAACAAAAAGAAAAGGAAATGAAGAAAGAGATCAATCAGACAATAAAATGACTTGATTACGGAATCATTTCTACCAATTTTCCTCCTAATAACTAATCAAAATGCAATTTATTAAAAACCCACAACAGACATTTTATGCCTACTGTTTTTATTCATAAATTTGAATATATTGCCTGCTATTAGTCTCTGCAAATCTAATGCAAATTTGTGGTGGTTGGAATAAGCCCATTAAGACCACTTGAATATTAATGAAAGTGTTATATCCAAATAATTTTTTTTCTTGTTTCGGGTCAAGTGTAGGAGAAAGCCCATTGTCAGAAAAGCTATTATTCAAATGAGAGTGCAGACACCTAATAGAAATCAACCAAACCATTAACCTCTGTTTTAACAGAGCCAAGCTTTTTTTTTTTCTACATCAGCACCACTTGTGGATGTTTTGGGGTTGAATCCACTGCTCATCTCTGTTGTAGACTATGTAAATTGTACCTTCCACACAGGCTTTGAAAAGCCTAATTCTTTTGCAGAATAACCCAAAAAGGGGTTACTTTAATGTGCTCCATCTAAGCTAATGCAGACTAAAACCCAAACACAAATTGCCCAAAAGAGGTTTCTAAATCCAATACATCCACCAAACCTCCCAGCGTCAGTGAGAGAGGATGATCTTTGCACTTTGAGGATGTATTACAGTGGATTCTTAAATACGGAAAGAAAGAATGAGAGAAAAGAATGAAGAAAAGAGAGAGAGTGAGACAGAGAGTGAGAGAGAGAGTGAGAGTGAGAGTGAGAGTGAGAGTGAGAGTGAGAGTGAGAGTGAGAGAGAGAGAGAGAGAGAGAGAGAGAGAGAGAGAAAGAGAGAGAGAATGGGATGGAGGGAGAACAAGGTTTTATGCAGGGCACTCTGGTAATCTGTAAGTTTACATATACGAAATATGTCTTTAACATATAAAAAATGTACAGGGGAATGATCATATACACATACACAGCTTCCAGGGAATATGTGTTGCACTTAATAAATGCCTGCAATGACAATTTCAGCACAATTTCAAATTAATGGCAATTGAATGCCTTTTAGAGGGATCATTCTTCACAATGAAAACACTGGCTCCCCGCAGAGGTAATCAAGGAAGCAGAAAAGGATTCTGGAGAGATCTTCTCGAGCACACTCGTCTGCCTCAGTGGACAGTTTACATTGAATAGCTTTGTGCACTCGGAGGAAAACATGGCTGCAACGACAGACGAGGGTTGACGACACCCCATAATTATTACTGATTGCATGTGAGTGTTTGGGGGGTTTGAATCTCAGTTTATGGACAAGAACAGCGGTTTTATTTCTAATGTTTTCACCTTAGTATAAAAGCTGCCATGTTTTTTTGAGTGCCATAAGTATGGAGAATAATAATGTACCTGTCATTGGTCTTCTCCCAGCGTGTGGTGACTCCCTGGAGGGATAATTGCGAGACAGTTGGGCTCCGCATCACCAGTTAAGATGCACATCTTTTCTGTAATGGTTGTAATGTAGGCCTGTGCCAATATATGTGCTTTGTATCAAAAATATAGAGCTTAGCAAAACCATCTTAATAGAAAAAAAATCACGGAGATTGTAAAATGGGCAAACTATTACTAACTGCAAGGGCAGCATACGGTCAATCAGCATTGGGAATGCAGAAGCTGACAAGCTGGTACAATGTCTCCACCTGGTGGGAAAAGTCTGAATTTAGCCACAGGTTTTGAAAATATAGTTCTCTAGTTCATGATCAAGTTATCCCACTTACAGTTCATATATAAGCCTAGATACATTTTATATGTAATTCATGTTGATTAATTTCAGACCTGTTGATTGTGTGTATAAAAAAACAGGTACATTTATTGGGTAATGACATTCAAAAAACATTCTCAATATCAATAGAAACGAAATGCGCATACAAACATTTGAAATAAAAAACGGTTTCAATTGTTTCTTACTATAGTTTCCTCAATCCTATCAAACAGTTGTTTTATTTGGGAATGATTGTTTTTCTTGTGGTACAGTACGTGATACCTGCTTTCACATGTTTCTGTAAGCCACATAAGATCACTATTCCTCAGTACATGCTGTTCTGCCGTCTCCCCTAAAGCTTCCCCCCACGTAAACAACACCATGGTGCGACTCCAAATGTCTTCCCCCAGCAAACTCATGTGGTGTTCCACAGCTCCCCTGTACTTCTGTGTGAAGGTTAAGTAAGCTGGTATGATGAGGAGAACACTGTGAGGTCTTTGGTTGAACTGTGACAGACAATCTAGAAGGTTCTGCTGTTGGGCTTCATTGCTGTTGCCCGGTCCATTCCGCCAACTGAGGCCTTGTGGTTCTATAACGCTCACCTGCCTTCCAGCTATTTCACCCCTCCAGGGCCTGGCAGTTGACCCACTAGGATGTGATACCTCGACGCCCAGAATGGTGAGTCCCGCCGGGGCACGTGAAGACCACGACTCCCCTAACAGCAGCAGCCTCAACTCGGGACCCTGGAAGTCCTTGTTGTTGTTTGTTAAGCCGAGACCCAGACCTGGAGATGTGACCCGGAGGTCACTGACAACCTTTGAGTCTTCCATTTTCCTTTCATCTCTTTGTGCCTTCTCTTTAACATTTGCCCTCTGTCCATCCCTCTTATCTGTCTTGGCCAAGGCCAACCCACCGTTGTCATTCAAAGTAGCTGACTCTGCTGTTTCCCCCCTCAGATCGTTGCTATCTCCACTGTCTGTCCCTCTGTTTCCCTGTGATGCACATCCCAGGGCGTCCAATACACTAACCTCCTGGTACATCGCTTTCCAATCCTGTGCCTGTGCTGCCTCACATATTCTGCTGTTTGAGTCTTGCCTGTTATATTCATCCATGTCTTCATTGCAACTTCCATTAAGTATGTGTCTACCAGAAGAGATCGATTCTGATGCAGTTTTATTATAATTTTGGCTTGCTTTTTTGGCCAGTTCTATTTCTTGTTTTTGCAAACATGTTTCCCATTTCCTCATCCCCTCAATTTTGTCGTCCAGGTCATTCTCTTTTTTGTTGAGGTGTCTTCGTTGCATGTCAATCTCTTCCTCCTTTCCGTTTGCGCGCTGCAGTTTGGCTTCCAGATGTTTCCCATGGATCTCCAAATCGTTTTCCCACTTGAGCAGCTCCTTTTCTCCGGTCTTCAAGCGGAGCTCCATATTTTCCAAGTCTTTACTCCTGTTTTTATGTGTTTTCTCTCTGTGTTCCAGCTCTTCTTTTTTATTCTGGTGTTCGCTCGCCAACTCCTGACACAGGTTTTCCAGGTCCCTTTCCCTGCTCTCAATATTTAGCTCCCTGAGTTTCAAGTCCTGCTCTATTTTCTCGCAGCGCTCAAGTTCTATTTTCAAATCCGCCTCCAAATTCTTTAAATTGTGGATCTCGTTCCCCAAATTCACTTCTCTCTTACCCAGCTCTTCCTGTTTTATTAAAAGTTCACATTCTCTCGTATTAAGTTCATCTTTGGTCAATTCTAGATTACTCTCCTTTTCATTAATTTCTCTTTCCTTTTTCAAAATCACATCCTCTTTCTCTGAATCCCTTGATTCCAGCTCTCCCTCTTTCTCGCTCAACTTTTTCTCAAATTGCTCTTTCATCTCCTTTAGAGTTCTCTGTTTTTCTTTATAATTTTCTATTATTGTCTCCAGTTCTCTCTCTTGTGAGTCAATCTTCTGTTTCAGTGCAGTAATCTCAGTGTCTTTATTCGCTAGCTTGGTTCTCTGTGTTTCACAACATCCCTGTTGCTCCTCCAACATCTGCCCAAGGTTGTCCATCTCCTTCCTCATCTTCTCGTTTTGTTCCTGCAGCTCCTCAACTCCACTCTGACTGTCTTGATAACGCTTTGTCATGTCTAAAATGACCCTCTTCACTTTGTCTTCGGTTTTCTGACGTTGGCTAAGAGCGCTTTCCATCTCCTGAACTACAGACTCCATTTTCTCATCTCGTTGTTTGATTTCTCCTTCGTATACCTGTATCATGTTTGTCATTTCCTTCTCCATGTTTGTCGTCAGGTCATTCAGCTCAGTCTTTGTTTGCTCGATAGTTTGCCTCAGTGAACTGATCTCGTTGTCGTTTTCTCTGTTCTTCTGCTTTAAATCGTTGATCTCTAATTCTTTCTCTTGTAGTTTTTCCAATGTTTCGGAGCCTCTTTCCTTTTCATGCTCTGTATGTTGCAGCTGTAATTCTAGCATCTCAGAGAGAGAGTTTTCTTGAAGCTGCTCAATTTCTTTCAAGTAGTGTGCGCTTTGTTTCTTCACTTCCTCAATCTCTCGTTCTCTCTCCAAAAGTATTTCATGTGCTTGTGATATCTCTTTAGTTTTCCTGTCAATTATCGCCAGTAGTTTGTTGATTTCCGTTGCATCCCTTTCGTCCCTTTGTCTCAGTTCATCCCTCCATTTTGTTTCGGTGGTCTCAATCTGCAACTTCATTCCTTCCGTCTCTGTTTCTGCTGTCTGACGTTGCTCCCTTAATTCTTTATATTGAAGTTGTTTCAGGCCTTCTATCTGTTCGTCCTTTTCCTTGAGTTTTTGCTCCATCTCATCTTTGTGGTGAAAAATGATCACTTTCTTTTCTTCCTCTTTTACTTGTAATATTCTGTCCATTTCTGTTTCATGCTGTCGGTGCAGCTCCCCCATAGCTCTCTCCTTTTCTTGCACAACATCTTCCATTTCTTGTTGATGTTGACCTTTCATCACTTCAACAGCTTTCTTTATTGCATTAACCATCCTATCACTCTCTTTCTCCAGCTTCAGTTTGAGGAGCTCTACCTCTTTTCTTCTCTCTTGCGTACTTCTCTCCATGTCCGCCTCATGCTGCTGTTTCATTGCCTCCTTCTCGCTCAGTTTGGACTCCATTGCCATGTTATGATGAAGTGCCATGCGTTCCATTGCTTCTGCATTCTCAATGAACTTCCTCTCAGTTTCCTTTTCCAAGTAAACTTTCATTTCTTGCATCTCCTCTTCTTTTTGGCGTACCTTCATCTCCATCTCTTTGCTACATTGTTCTTTAATCTCCTCTTCTTTATGGCGTAGCTTTAGCTCCATTTCTTTGCTACATTGTTCTTTAACGTCCTCTTCTTTTTGGCGTAGCTTTAGCTCCATCTCTTTGCTACATTGTTCTTTAACCTCTTCTTCTTTTTGGCGTAGCTTCAGCTCCATCTCTTTGCTACATTGTTCTTTAACCTCTTCTTCTTTTTGGCGTACCTTCATCTCCATCTTTTTGCTACATTGTTCTTTAATCTCCGCTTTCTCCTTCTCCTTTTGCTCTAGTTTTCTGGTCTCTTCTCGCTCCAGGTGTGAAAGTGTCCTTTCAAACTCTTCCTTTGAGTCACACAGATCTCTCTGTAACACTTCGACTTTCCCAATTAACTCTCCCTTTTCTTTGTCCTCTAGCTCCATCCTTTTGTTCAGCTGTTCAGCCTCCCCTCTCTGTGACTGCAGCTTTCTTTTCATCTGCTCCTCCCTCTCTTTCATCTCTCGTTCTTTTGCCGCGCCGACACTCTCAAGGTCAAGCAGCTTCAGCTGCAACTCGTCAATCCTCTCTTTAAGCTCATCGATCTCTCTCTCCTTGTCCTCCAATTTCATAACCACCTCCTCTCTTTCTCTGCTTTTCTGGTGGAGGGCGGCGATGACTCGGTCGTTCTCTGCGCTCAGATCCTGGATCTCTCGCTCCTTGTCCTCCGTCAGCCACGTCATCCTCTCCTCCAGCTCGCTCAGCTCGTTCTTCCTCTCGCCGCTCCTTCTCTCCCCGTCCTCGTCCTCCTCTCTCTCCGCCTCCGTCTTCCCCGGCGATTTGCTCTTCTTCTTCCGGTCGAAGAACCACCTCATGTTCTTCGCCTCCCTCTCCCAGATCCTTTTCAGGTCAGTCTCCTGGCGGAGCACCTTGTCTCCCATGTCCTTCAGGCGCTGGTTGAACCTTTGGTTCCTCTGTCGGCTGAGCTCCCTGACCTCTTGCACCAGGCCCGAGAACGCCTCGCACCTGTTTCCCGCCACCATCTTCTCCACCTTCTCCAGAAGGACCGTCACCTGCGTGCCTCCACCCTGGACCCCACCTCCTACCCTCCCTCCTCCGTCCACGTTGTTGAAGACGTGATACCTGCCGCCACACTGCTCCACCAGCCACTGGAGGTCCCTGCCTCCGCTCTGGATGTGCTGCTCGATGCCCACCCCCTCCCTCAGCTGGTCCCCGTGGGTGAACAGCAGGACGGTGTGCCTCCACACCCCCTCTCCCAAGAGCTCCATGTGCTCCTTCACCGGCCCGGCGCTGACCAGAGTGTCCACCCTCAGGGCCAGCAGCACCGCGTGGGGCCCCGGAGGGCACATTGCCACGCTGCCCTCCACCTCCCGCTTCACCCTCTCCGGGGTGGGGCCTGCCACGCCTCGCTCCCAGCCCGGGGCGTCCACCACCGTGACCAGCCTCATGGCCACCTCCTTCTGCTGCCGGACGCACTCCTCCGTCACGGTGCCCGTCTGGAAGACGGCGACGTCGCCCAGGATGGTGTTCCCCGCGGAACTCTTGCCCGTCTCGCGCTCGCCGAGGAGGACCAGTCTCAGCTCGGGGAGGCGGCGGGAGCCCTTGGCGAAGGACTGGCGGCCGCTGAGCTCTGAGGAGTGGGAGCCGTCATCTGGAGGAAGGAAAGGACAGGCTATATATCTGGACTGGTCAATCTTTAAGCTTTTACTAAACTGTGGCGGTTTTCGTTGTCTCAGGAACACATCCCTATTCTTCACTATATGTATTTGCTATAAGATCACATCATTGTAACCAAGTTTTTGCAATATGAAAAAACTATCCTCTTAAGTTTTAGTGATACATTAATGTTCGGTTTCTTTTATTTGGATACATTAACATTTTGCCAAATGATCACCCAATATTGTAAACGCATTGTTCTTAATTTGTAATTGCTTGACTCCTTTGGTTACAGCGCATGCTACATTCAATTGAAACTACAAAAAGAGGAAACATGGTATGGTCTAACCACGCTAGAAAAGCCACTAAATAACTTTTTTGAAGGAACTTACTCATGAGGGCAGCTTTAATGGCGCCTCTCTGTGTCTGCGCCTCCATCTGTCGCTGCTTCTTCCTCCGCTCTCTCGCTCTTCTCTTCCCGTCCTCTTCCAGGCCCAGAAGCACCATGTCGGCCCTAAAATGTCCTTCCCCCTCATTCCTCAGTGCCATGTCCTCCATCTTACGCATCAGGTCACTGACCTGTGAGCCTTCCCCTTTGTCCCTGTTGTTTATGACATGGTATCGTTGCCCACACCTCCGAAGAAGGTTCTGGAAAGCTGGCCCACCTGTTTGGATCCTCTGTTCCATGGCTACCAAGCCCAGTTCGTCCCCCCTGGTGAACAGCACCATGGTATGGTCCCACACTCTCTCCCCCAGTGGCTGCAGGTGCTCCTCTATTTGGCTTGTATATGCCTCAGTCACCGAAGCACAGGACCGTACCACCAAGAGCACAGCATGGGGGCCCGGAGTGCAGAGGGTCACGCTGCGTAGGGTTTCTCGTCGCACCCAATCGGGAGTGCTGTTGAGCGGATAGTACCACTCCCAGCCGGGGGTGTCCACCACAGTGACTCGTCTGCCTGCTACATCCCCTCGCCTCTTCACACACTCCTCTGTGGGCTTGCCACTCTCAAACACCCCCATGCCTCCCAGAATGGTATTGCCTGCGGAGCTCTTCCCTGCTCCTTTCCTGCCTAGCAGGACCAGTCTAAGTTCTGGGAGAAGGGGAGCACTGTGCGGGCACGGTAACTGTTCTTTATCCATCACGGCCTGTACACTCTCATCTGTGAAGAAAGTGAGTAGTACTTCCTCAGTACACCACACTTCAAAAGCTGTATGACACAAAATAGAGGCGTGAAAGATATGAGAAATTTAAGAGATATAATTTGTTACTACCAAATTAATTAGCTTTTTTGAAGCATTTACATCTATTCTTGACAGAAGTCATTTTAAATTACATTGTTAACCTTAAGTGTCATCCAATTTTTGTTCTTTAGGTATGTGTAGTACATAGAGAGTCACATGAACTACTTATCTAAAACACATGAACTAAGTTTTCTCATAATACCTGCAACATGCCACAAGAATAAAACACATTGTGATTCTGAAATATAACCATAGTACAGATCAGAGACTTTACGTTCAACTCACCACCATTTGAGACTGCGACAGGATGACCACTTTCGCCCTTTGACTCCATCACATCTCTTCCCCTCAACCTTCCGCTTCCTCTTTTGGGTTCCTGTCGCAGTATTTTAGAGAAGCTTTCCTAATGTTAATCTTGCACAACAGAACACTGTGGCACGCCGATACAAAGCATCCTTATGAGGAGCGCTTGAACCGGAACGCACTGCCCGACGGGAAACACAGAGAGGGTCACGTGACTGAACCTGTGGTTTCTCAGTAACACCCTCATTTCGTAGCACAGGAAAGAGACCCGAGTGCCTTGGGCTTTCACCGAGTGCCTTGGGCTTTCACCAAGTGCGCTATCGTGAACCCGTGCCTCTGCATGAACGCGTGTGCACACACTCACAGACGTTCACATGGACTGTGGGCATGCTTGAGCAAACCCCCAGCGCACACACACACACACACACACACACACACACACACACATGCGCGGGTACTCTGGGATTATCCAATTGCTCATGCAAACACACAAACGCACAGATGTTAGCGATAAAGGAACAATGCTTTGTGGTTAGTGTTGCAGAGACTTAGAGGCCCTGTGGTTATGGCTGGTACTTTCTTTTTCTACCCCTGAGCAGTCGTTGTATGGCATTCAGATGTCTGGTTATCATTCTATGACCTCCCTACCACTCAGAATGTGCATTACTTTTATTTTCAATAAATCTAGATCGAGAACAGCCAATCTAGTACTCACAAAAGGTCCAACGAACCCAAACCGAAGAAAAACCTTCTAAGGAAAGTTAAAGTTTGAAAAACTGACACGCCTTGGACTTTCTCTGATGATGTTTGTCACTCAACAATATTTATTAATGTGCATTTCATAACAGGTTATGTAACTGACTTTGGCAGAGAACAAAAATCTAGCCACACTCCTAATAACATGTGAACACTTACTCAGTCTTTTTAACATCATGTCTCGTCGGCACACAAGGTTCAGTGTGTACTCCTGTGCAACGCTCCACACACTTACATGCACACACACAAACACATACTCTTCCCAACACACATATATACCCGAAGCACACACACACACACATACACACACACACACACACACACCCAGACACACCAACATATACACACACAAACACACACACACTCCTTCACACACAAACACTCAGACACGCCTTCATACACACATACAAACACACAGACACAGGCACACGCACACGCACACAAGCATGAATTAGCTCACCCCCTATGATTCACCCTTTCCTGTGGGGGGTTAACACAACCAAGCCCTTGTTTGTGGACTCCCCAAATTGACATTTTTGATTTGCAACATTGAAACTGCATTTTTTTTTGCAAATTTCGAGCAAAAGCTCTACTGTTTTGTTTACAATACTAAAAGATGTCTGACATATGACTAATTAAAGAAGGAGAAGCGTAATCTCCACTTTAAAGTAAAAAGCTAAACATAATTTACCAAATGAAGCATAAAAATCAAATGCCTACGTACTACTATGTTGGTGTCGTACCATATTATATTTGACAAGTCAGCTTCTGCAGCATCAGAGTGAGAATCACACTTTATTATGAGTGAACTTGACCTGTTGGCTCGTCTCGACTGTCTGTCAAACGAGAGATGACAAATTCCTCACGCTGCTACCAAGTTGGTACAGACGTCTGTACCCAGCCGGCCACTACAACTTGTAAACGGACACACACACTTACACGTACATATTCACACAAGCACACACACACAGACAAAATAAACAAATTATGCATTAATGCATACAAACACACGTTCATGCTTGCACACAGACACACATATACTCCCAAAAGACGTTCATCTCAGCTTGACTGATTCTGTCACTTAAACACCAACCCCCCCTCCCCCTCCCTCTCCACACACACAGACTCAAGCCAGGGTCACACACGCACGTCGTCACTCACGCACACGCAAACACACACACACACACACACACACACACACACACACACACACACACACACACACACACACACACACTCCCTCCCTCTCCTTCTGTCTCTCTCTCTCGCTCTCTATCTCTCTCTCTCTCTCTCTCTGTCTCTCTCTACTGGATTGCACTTCCCTGCAGCTGTATTTAAGTGGAAGCAGGGTCTGTCTTAGACAGCAGCCCGCCTGCCAGAGAGCCAGAGCCCGTCCAGCCAGCACACTGCAGCTTCTCGCTCCTCGAACTTCAGCAGCAGGTAAGCACAAAGTTGGAGCTCTTTAAATGGTTGTCTTTTCAGAGAGAGCCTTTACTTTATGCAGCCACCACAGAGACACATGGAATTACACCCTATACCCCAAACCTTTCCTTCTCTTTCACTAACAATACTCTACAATGCAATAATGTTGGGAAGGTATTGGATGAGTAGTGTGTTGAAAACATTGCATATTCTTTTTCAATCTAAACGTGTTTGTGATATAATAATATGACCAAATCGTGACCACAATTTCTAATGTGAACGGTCGAGAACAGTATGTAAGGACGTTTTCAGAGAATTATAGTTAATATAAAAACTCTAATCAAGTATGTATGCAATCTGACAGAAAACCTCAAAGGGTCATCATCTGAAGTTTGAAGTTTGCTGCAACATAAGAAGTACATTTTTTAAATGGTATTGCCTTGGTATTGGTTTTGTCACATGGTGTAATATCCTCCTGACTCGGATCTCCCCACATGATACACTCCAGTCTGTTAGGTCATCTTTATTTCGTGGATAATCCCTACTCAAAGTCTGGCAAAACATCAGTATAGAAATGCATAAATGTATTTGTATGTTTAAAATAATTAACTGTACGTACTCTTCTGTGTGCTTTGGGCAGTATTCTCAAAGCAGTAACGCGTGAGGTTTTCACCAGCAAGGAATATTAGTTCCCAGTAATTCATTGAGGAAGTTATATTTTTTAAACAGCATCAACACAACCGCCATAAACACTTGGGCACTCATCCAAAGTTCAACTATGAAAACGTGTGGTTTGGTCAGGACATTAGTCCTGTGTCAGCATTTACCAAACTTTTTAAAAAGGCAAGGACTTGTGTTTCTGTCACAGTGTGCGTCTGTTTGGAGTGTGGACACTGCCCACTTGGGTCTAAATCCTATGAGAGTGCATGTGCTTGTCTGTTCGTCCGTGCACGTGCGTGAGTGTGTGTGTGCCCACCTGACGAACAGTTCTATCACTGTGCTAAAGAATATGACTCACCTACCCAACGTGAGCCAAAGACTATCCCAAAAGCCCAGACTTGTTTTCCTGACCAGCACCCGCCCATACCATGCAACACCCCTTTCCTTAAAAAGGTGCTTGTACCACAAAGCTGACGTATTATATAGCACTTGAATGTTATGAAAAACACTGTTGTGCACGGTTAAATCTCCCTCACCACTCTCTTACATGGAAGTTACAGCTATTAAAGGCCTCCACCCCATGTCCCACATTAAGGCAGCACCCCCTGGGAGGTTTCATTGGGGGAGCTGCTCAATGTTAGGGTCTATGGGCTTGGCAGTTTGAAAGACAGACTCGGGGTGAATTTAATTGCCATGGCTGCAGTTCATACATTTCAATCTTTAAAGTTTTATTTTTTTGCAGACCACAAAGTTTATTACTTTGTTTCTTTGCTCACAGTTTTGTAGATTTCCTTATACATCTGTGTCCCTTCTTGACTTAACCAGTTCGTCATGCAAAAGCCTTTATGCTAAACCTCTGCAAGACAGGCAGCCTGCAGTCTGCAATGGGAAGGTTTATTGAGGAGGGACAAAATATAGGGACACTATTTATTGAGGAGGGACAAAAACATAGACTTGGCAACACTTACAAAATATATACAGTACCAGTCAAAAGTTTGGACACACTTTCCCGTTCACTTCAATGGGAAAGTGCGTCCAAACTTTTGACTGTTACTGTATGTATTTTACATTCAAACGTGAAGATTGTTCATTGGACTCAGTTGGGCCAAGTTTAGTTTGAGTTAGTTTAACACACAAACACAAACATACACACACGCACAGACATACACACATACACACACTAATACTCTAACCTAAGACTGATATTATGGGTACGGTTTATCCTTTTGCTCCTCTGAACAGCAGGTCTCCAGCTGTTTCGGATGAAAGAAGAATTCACAAGCTCCGCTTAAAATCTGAAACAGAGTGAAAGCTTGACAAATCGAATGCCTAACAGTAAATGTCAACATGTTTTTCTATTTACTGCTGCTATATCATGCTGTAGCAATAGTGAGTCTTATCTATTCTTCTTTCCCTGTTGGGTTTTCTCTCTTTGCCATGTTCTGTAAGGAGACACAGAGCCTTGTCCACCACCACCACCATGTCTGATCAAGAGGCCACACCCACTGAGCCCCCCGCTCAGACCCCCGCCGGACCCCCTCCCAAGGTGTCTCACCGCGGCCGCACTGCTGCCCCCATCTCCAGCTCCAACGAGGATGGCGAAGACATTCCAGAATTTGAGCCCTTTGGCTTACTGCCAAGAGGTCCTCCGCCGCTGACAGGTGAGAGTGTGTGGGTTTGTGAGTGTGTGTGTGTGTGTGTGTGTGTTAAAATGAGAGCCAGAGACACTGAGAAAGAAAGAGCTCAACAAAGTTGAAAGAGAGAGCTGAAAGAAACACAAACAAAGAGAGAGCTGAAAGAAACACAAACAAAGCAACAGAAGAAGAACGACTACAACATTCTGGTGGGTAAAGATAACACACCATCAGTCACCACAATGACAGAGCTTTCACTAGACAAGAGATTGACTCATAAACGGTTAAATAGGATAAAACCATGAAGCTCATCACTTCCTGGGCCAAGCCTTGACACACCACTATCAGCATAGAGCACCCTGCAGACATCATGATATGTGTCTAATGGCTGGAAATGCATCCAGTACTATCTTGGCTTGAGTAGCCCTGCTGACTGGTTGACCACAACACAATGACTTTTATGATATCTTGACTCTATTTCCTTCCCCTTTATCTATCAAGCTGACTCTCTGTGTGTCTGACACTACCAACACTCCAATTATATTCAATCCGATCCAATTCAATTCAGTTGTATTTGTTTGCTTTTACTCTGCCGAAGCATAAACAATAGATGCAACGATAACCCCCTCTCTTTCTTTTTCTCCCGGCCTTGTCAGAATATCTGGACATTTGGGACGTGAACATGCTGAAGAGGCCAGACGAGGTCAACAAGCAACATCACCGCACGGGTCTGTATGCCTGTGACTTCCTCATCGTACGCAGGGCTCAGGAGTTCCAGGTGAAGATCACCTTCGACCGACCCTACAACCCTGACAAGGACAAGTTCGCCGTGGAGTTTTGCATCGGTGAGCCGAGCATGCCGAGCATGTTTTTGAAACACTTCCAGTAATGCAGTCCAGTAAGCTACAGTACGTAAAATAAAGGGTATACAATACATAGGGTGTCCGATTCATCCGATGGTCATGAGAATAATGTGTACAGGAATATTCAGGATTTATTTTTATTCGTAACTCTAGAACCGCCGATAATGCAGTACCCCCTAGAACCGCCAAGACGTCATTTTGACGCCGCACCACTATACAGTCTTTCAGAAATAAGTTAGTGGAATAATTGGTCACTTTTTCCAAATTGAA
>JAVQIZ010115301.1:0-12078 GCA_036023535.2 Galaxias brevipinnis
AATAAAAGGATGGTGGGTGGGTGGGGTGGGGGGGGGGGGGGGGGGGGGGGGGGGGCGGGGTCTAATGTGTAAGGGCTGGCAAAAGGAGTGTTGGGGGGTGGGAGAGGAGAGAAACAGGGTGAGAATTGGGGGATGGGTGAGAGAGAGAGAGATGTATGCCATTACCTGGGGGCAAAGAATCTCCAGCTGTGAAGCTGCCATACGGACGAGCTTCACTCCCTCTTCGTTGTTGGAGATGGAGCACGCCAGGTTTGCTACCTAAACACACACACACACACACACACACAATGAACAGCATTCAGGCACAGCACGATAGTCTGACACAGGCATGCTACACAGTGACTCAGCCAGACATTGACCAAGTATGTGTGCAGAGGGAGAGGCGTGCACATATTACTGAGAGACAGCACTGGACACATTTAACATGTAAACAGGCCATTTCACAGGACAGTGGTCCAAATACTGGGATGCTTCTGAATCCATCACAAATGTAGCAGCCTTACAACACCCAACCACATGGCAGAGCACACAACTCAACACAAGGGATAAATGCATTATGCAAAACGGAATAAAAAATAAAAAAAAAGATATAGCATTAGCTAGGGAGAATAGGGCAACAAAAGCCACTTTTTTTGATCAAGAATAGTTAATTTCTTAGAATTCATAGGGCGGCGGCGTGGGCTGACAGTTAGGGGGAAAGGTTCTTCTCGATGATTAAATCACCATGCTGCCACGGCGCCATTACCCTCCCAGAGTCAGAGAGGGAAATATTCCTGACACTCTCAAAAAGCTCGTGGTCTGGGTGAGTGCTGAGCTAAGCAACTGCTGTTCTCCGCTGCCAACGTTTATAGTTTGAGAGTAAATTTTGTCGAATTGACCAACAAATCAAGCAAACCCCAACACTACAATTTCTAAACATTTTTTGCCAGGAGTTGAGAAACATTATGAATCTACTAATGGTCACCAAATTTTGATGGGAAAATGTAAGGATTGGCTTTTTTTTTTTTGCTGGATGTTTTAAAAAAAAAATCCAAAGCCTTAAGCAGTTTTAGGATTTAAAACACACTGCAAAAACTGAATTGAGCAATGGATACATTGTAAAATAATCAAGTTCATAGACAAAGCCAAGCACATCCACAGAACCCCTTACAGTAAAACACTCAGACTTAAGTGTGTTTAACTCCCTGGGTCTACATCCAGTAGGTGTTTTTCACCCTGTTGAGCATTTGGAAATTGCCCACCCAAAGATAAAAAGCAGTGAATAAGACTAAAGTGTGAAGTTAAACGGAGCATAGACTACAGCACTGGTTGTGAACGCACCGCTGGCTGCAGGAGTGGCTGAGTCTCTGTACAAACCCCCCAGCCCCCCCGCTCACTCTCTCCTCTCCCCACCGCCCTTCAATGAGCATTCCCCTTTCTTTCCCTTTAAGGATCGTACGCTCAGACATCAAAAACCCTGTGTATGTTACATGTCTGAGATGACAGGCATTCAAACCAGTGGGAAAGTCAAAGCATAGATGTTAACATGGGCTACATAGCCATGGCCCCAAATAGACATGTTAGGACTTTGTGCAGTGACCATGGAGAGACTGTGTCTGGGGAGTCTGCTTAGATGTAGGCCTATAGGGTTGAGTCTCCAAGTCCACAGATTCATGTTTAACTGCATCATTCCTACTGGAGTATATCATTTATGAACAACAAAATACACCAAGTCCACTTGGAACACATTCAATAATTAGGTAGGCCAGTTGGTAAGCGAAAATCCAAGCGTTTTAGAGAAAACACATTGACTTGACAGGAGTATTGCTTATTAATTACATCAGCCCGAAATATTCTACGGTTTGACTTCAGCTTTTGACATTACTGAGTCTGCCTTTGGAAAGAAAAACATTGCAACACTGCCTGTGACGGTGTCGTTTGTTTTGGACAGTTTATGGAATCCTACCCTGGAGTCATCTCATGCCATTATATTTGCCATGCTGTAGATTATGCCACTCATTCAAGGTGTCATGACAGGAAAGAAAGAAAAAAAATACATACGAAAATAAAAAACATTCACTGGGCGACTGATTCACTGCAAAATCTTTGAAAATGCATGTGTTTAAATGAACACAAGACTGGTAATGGACCAGGTGCATCTGTGGTTATTGCAAAAGGAATGAAATCATTCCATAAGTTTAATTCATAATTGACTTGTCAAGAGTAAACGAGCATAGCTTTTATGAAAGTAAATTACAAAACCATTTAATGGACTATTCCCTAACAGGTTTTGAATTGTATGAATTCTATTTTGCTAGCATTCCAACTTGATATATTCCATCACTCTATATTCACTCCACTAGATTAAAGCCATTTCTTCTGGGTGGGAAACCCATTTGAGCAATAAAAAATGTGTAGTGAGTTATTAGTTTCAATTTCACAGGTTACCTAATACCTAAATATCAATGTTGCAGTAATACCAAATCGATTTTCTGCGTAAATAACCTTAAAAGAGTAACATAATGAACTTGAAAATATATAAATACGGGGCTCAGACGTGTGTAAGGGAGACGAACCCAATAGCACATTCAGATCACATCACATCCTTCTCAACATCAGGATTTAATTAGTAAGCAGACACCACATTTCACGCAGACACCATTCACAGTGATCACTTGGCATGGCCACAGCTCGTCAGCCTGCTGCACTTCCAGCTCGCTTTTAGCTGAAGTTAGAGGTGGCAGGAACAATGGATCCGAGGGGCTTCCAACTGCGGAGGACACACAGTGCTGGAGAGGTGAGGAATCACATCGCCAATCCCTCTGTGCACAGCTCATTTGCAGCTAAATGTCAAGCCACATATTCAGTCTGAGGAGATGGAAGTCCTACTGTGACCCACACTCGAATCCAATGGTCCAACCCGGATGACCGTGTGCGTGGTGTGCTCAATCCAATGGCGAGTATAAATGGGCTACCATGTTAATACACATAGATTATACCCTCCATGGGGATGCATTGAATCAATAGCCATTACTGAATGGATGGAAATCTTTCTTTGCATTTGGCCTTTAGAGATGAAGACAGACCATTTTTTGGCTCATGATGACTAGTCGTCAGAAGGCAAAGAATAGACTGTTCATGGAAGGATGACTACTGGAGTTCCTTTATAATATTTTACAGAATAAAAGGGTAAAATCAACAAACATGTGCCTGTCAAATCCCACACCATTTGCCATTATAGACACTCTTATTTCACATCATCTTTAATGTCTAAATTAGGCTAAATGGGTTCAATTTGTCAGAAGAGAGAGTGTTAAAATTGGATGCATAGCATCCTAAAAGAACATTTAGGCTGGAATATCGTCTGCGCTCTGCATGCCAGCTTCCTGCCTGTCTGTCTTAGTTCAGGCTGTACATCTTCCTCTGTTAACACCATGCTAAATTCTCAACCTCCCATGAGCAGCCTGGAACCTTTAAGAACGAAGGCCTGGAGGCAGAAGCACTGTGCTAACCCACTCTATTTTTATTCAACCACCAAAATTATGCATTGCAATGCTAGAAATTCTCTTTCCCAAGTATTTGATGTGCGCATTGGACAGCCAATATATCATGTATTTTAAAAGACAGCTTCAAGTGTTGGCAGTTTCACAGAAAGCAGAGGCAGTCCACAGAGTAGAGATTATTTCATTACATATGTAACCTTGCATCTTCGATAGGACTAGGCATTAAATATAAACTCTAGTACATTATGCACTTTAAAGTTCCTAAACAAGCAATTTTTTATGAAATCGGTACTAGTTAATGAGTCGGTGGTTATGTTTTTAGGAATCCATTAATTCATTTCCGCCCGAAAGCAGTGGAACATGGGATGCTTTCTGCTGGGTGGCCTGCGCCTCACGGTAAAAGATTTAGCCATAAAACACAGTGCCGCCGAACGACGCTCGTCAAAACACATGCCTCAATTTTTGCAATGTACAACCCCCACACCGACATTGGTGAGGCTCGCACCACTATACGCAGTTGTCCCAATTCCAAGGTTGTCTTTTTCAAGGAAAAAGTACATCCCGGCTCCCATGGCGGCTCTTCCTGCCCACCGTGGGAGCTCGACTTCCTCTCCTCACCTCTTGCTGTCGCTGTCTCTCGTGTCCGTACACTGGATGAGGACAGACTGAATGTTTAGGTAGAGAAATATCCCGAGCTATCTGACCCAAAATCCTGTCTTTATAAAAACAACGGCAAAAAAAAGCAATTGCCTAGCAAGCCATGGCTTTGGAGATTGGCTCTTCAGGTGAGAAATTTAAGTTTAAGAAATGGGCGTCC
Source organism: Galaxias brevipinnis (assembly GCA_036023535.2). Taxonomy (NCBI): domain Eukaryota; kingdom Metazoa; phylum Chordata; class Actinopteri; order Galaxiiformes; family Galaxiidae; genus Galaxias; species Galaxias brevipinnis. The sequence goes on from JAVQIZ010115301.1 coordinate 4,300, forward strand.
ACACACTACTCCTGGTGACCCACGACTTTCCTACTGGCACTGCGGCGGTGGTGTATTTTAGCCTTTAAAAGTGCACATGGATGTAGTACATTTGAAGTGTAACAACCTCCTTTTTAACAACAGTAAAAGGATACTGCAGCATTCTACCATGTAATGTGCTGTTTTGGCACAACAACAAAGCCGTAATATGCTCAACCACATGTTGCATAATGAGAGGAAAAGCTGTGACCCATTTTAACATTGGTCCAGACTCCAGGCATTTTTTTCGTAGAGCGTATCACACAAACAGTCTCAATCGATGGCTAGGTTGTCTCCATTGAGATTGTGTTTCATCAGGGTTAAGATGACTAAAATCATTCCTCACTGCACAGGACACCTTAAAGATTGAAGATTCCATTTCATTAGATTTTATTTGGCACAAAAAAGGACAACATAAGTGAAGAACAGAATCAAGGTGAGAATGCAACGCAAGAACAACAAACATGACAAGGTATTCCTATGCAAAGTGCCCCTGCCTGTTGTGTTAAGGTTTCTGGCATTGTTCTTGAAGATCAATACATTTAAACCTCCATGCAATCAATACATTGAAACCGCCATGTACTGTTAAAACGTCTGAGGAGACTGGAAGTGTGATGGCAGGAGAGATTCCTGTAACCATCACACTCACCAAGGAGGAGAGCATGGATACAGTCCCATTTCCTTGCAGCCTTCCCTATTCCCGTGTGGGCAGGGAAAATATTTAATTAGTGAAATCATATGTTTCGTATATCGGCTTGTGACTTTGTTGTATAGTGCTGTGATTAACTTCTCAATGTGCTGCTTTGTATCCATGGACACCGCATGGCATACTTTAGAAAGCAGTTAGTCTAAATGCAGTTCAGTCTTCTCCGACTCATTAACAACGATTCCATATACCTACTCAGATTGTAAAAACACAAGAATTTAAAACAGCCCATTCATTTTTTTTAAATAAATCTGATCTATTTTTAGGGGTTCATGGAACAGAAGTACAATTATTAAAAAGAGTCTCTCTCTCTCTCTCTCTCTCTCTCTCTCTGTGTGGTGTCAGCGCAGATCAAACAGGGCAGCCGACCGTCAGGAGGATCCTGTGGTGTCATCCTCTAATGCCACCACTGTCACCCCGGATCCCTGTGAGCCACCCTGGGGCCCCGCTCCTCCCCTCCCGGGGCCTCGTTCTCCCCCAGCCGCTTTGGTGGCTCCCTTCGCCCATCTCCTGCCCGCCACCGCTGCACAGAGCGGCCCCGAAGCACTGGGGGCTAGCCGCCCATTGGGGGGAGGGAGGGAGGAAGAGGTCGCGTCCAAATGTCAGCGCATGACGCTCGCACAGGCACTCGGGGGATGGATTGAAAGGCCACTAATGAGGACAGCTTAAAATTCTGTCTGTTTGTCACCGCCCCGTGACTCTCCCACTCTCGTTCCCCTGGCTCTCCCCTCTGTTCTCTGCTTACTATTTCATGTTCACTTACTTCGCTCACATGTCTACTTCCTTCTCTCTTTATTTCTGTCTGTTAGGTTCCCCTCCCTCCCTCCTTCTCTGCAGCACAGGAGATTTAAAGGCCCCAGCTATTCCACGAGAGGCTCCTCTATTAAGGAAATGAAAATGGCTGGAGAGACAGGCTGGGAGGGAGCAGTGCAAAAAAGCCCCTTAAAAAGACATTTATCCGTCGGAATAGCATTGTGGCAAACACACTATGTGGCGAAAGTCGCTTCTCCTGAGGAGTCCGTCAATAAGAAGTGGGATCTCCAACTGTTGAGACAATGAATACATTTCCCCCGAGGCGGCACTTAACCTTGGGCATGGGAAAGTTTTGCTCCCCTGGCCAGACTTAAAATTTGATTCATGGCTGTGACCATCCATACAAATGTAGTGTTTGTCTGCCCTCAGCAGCATCTCAGTGCGACCACTTTCATTTGCAGAGTGCTGCTATAAAGCTTGTGCCTGTTGACTTAGTCACCGTGCCACCCTCGGCGCCTGTGCGCGTTTGCACACATATGTCCGCGTGTGTGTGCACGCACCTCTGTGTATCTTTGCTTAAGCGTGAGACACACTGTTTTTGTGGTATCTTTGACTGACCATTGCAAAAATCACTTGGTTGGTCTCAGCTGATACTGCAGGTTTCTGGTGTTCTGCAGACTAAAAGCTGAATCGCAGTAGGGAATCTGGTTGTATTGATCTAAGTGCAGACTGAAGCAATTCTTTTTTTACTGACAGCCAAAATGCTAGAGCTTTTATACCCAGAATCAAAAGTCTGAAATGCATGTTGAAATCACAGCCATTTTCAAAAATGTTCCCCTTCAGGTCACACGTACGTACCTCAATCAACTTGTTGGCGTGTTCGCGGAACACCTGAGCGTACTCCTTGACCTCCTTCTCGTTGCCGTTCTTGGCGGCTTCGATCAGGACCAGTAGAGGAACATTGGTCTCCAGGAAGGAGTCAGACACGTGGTCCATCACGGCCTTACGCAGCTGTCCAGGGGGAGGGAGCAAACCAAATAATACACTGTTAAGCTTGAAAAGGTCCCAGTTCGCAAATAGATGGCACAAACAGCAGCTAAAGTCCTTTGGGACAACTTAAGGAGCAGCCTGACAATGAGCATTCATTCTGCCAGATCTATACGGCACAGCATCCCAGGTGTACAGAGCAACCATTGAAAAAGTAACATGGGACAGCTGGACAGTTATATTAGCGCCAAGAGGAGGACATAAAAAGCCTCTCTGGCAGTGAGAGGGGAAACTAAATTTTATACATTAATGGCTCTGTACATAAAGATTGATGGAGAGTTATGTGCTTGTTCATATTAACCTTTCCCTTGCGTGAGAGGAGAGGCTGGATAAAGGGGGAGGAGAAAGAAAAAAAGGTAAACCAAACCTGTCTGCGTAGGTCTCTGGTCTTCTTCGTCATCCTGTCGATGGCATTGTTCAGAGCATCACTCTTGTCCTTCCTGCCGGCCTGCAAAACAGACATGGGTGGAAGATTAGTGAGGTGCTCCCTGCTTCCTAATTCAGATTATGGCACCCGAGACAAGTCCAAGTCCCTGAGGCACTAACAGGGCTGCAAATAGGGAGCAAACGTGGCGCGTAACCTTTTAAAGGCTGAGAACATTTTAAAATCAACGGTCTAAAAGATTACATGTCTGTTTGCGAAAAGACTGACAGCAGGTGACAGGGTTGCCGTGAGAGACGGAACAGGAGACGCGGGAGAATGGCAGGGGCAAACGACGTGGGGAGGAGGTGAGGGAAGTGGTGACGGGGCTGACAGTTCGATAAGAAATGTTGGGTAATCTGTGCGTTCCATCCCATTCTGTTGACTGAATATTATCAAAACAGATATTTGAACAAATCAGTTGACCAGGAATTCATAATTTCTTGATTTAATTTCAGACCAACCATTCCGTTTACATGACAAATAATTATCTTAGGGAAAACAAATAATTAGAATTCCCAGCATGTGGTTAACACGTACAGCCAATCTAGACCACGCAGTGGGAGATGTGCTGTGATTTCCAGGACAAAATCTCTCTGATTAAATCCGCCATAAAACACTGCTCCTCATCGGCCAAAAATCTCTACGCTCACACGCCCCAGGACAAATTGCTCACATGCACGGGGAAAACAAATCTTTGAGATGAGAGCGAGCGAGAACGGGAGAGAGGATGAGAGCAAAGGAGAGAGGAGTAGGACAAGGAGAGGGGGAGAATGCACGAAGGAGTAGGAAGGGAAAGGAAGTGGCCCTTCTGGTGGCCCTGTCACCGTGACAGTCAGTGATATATTGCCATGGCGCTGACCCAGGCCCCTCCGTCCACAGCCCTGGCCCAGTAGGAGGTACGACACACTGTTTGGAGGCCAGCGAGCTCTTTCTCTACCAACCCCCCCCCCCAGCTACTAAATCTACCCGGCACCGATTCAAACAAACACTGTAGCTGTGATCCACTCGGCTCGGTCCCAGCCCCAGCTCTATCCATCTCTGTCATGCCTATTCATTTGGTTTCATTTCTAGCCATCGGCGCGAGGTTCTCTCTGACGCACAACTCCTCAGGTGCTTCTTGTTATTAAGGGGACGGTTTCCCTCTCCAACCTCCCTCAAAGTGGTGGATTGAGAGGTGCTCTCTGTCTATTTCCCCGCGGACAGGTTTAAGTCTGCCAGATTTTCAACCGGTAAAGTAGTCCTTGGAACAGAGCGGGGAATTGATTCAAATTAAGAAAAAAGAATACTCAATGGACCAAATGAGTGCAGGGATCGCTCATATTGATTCTCCTTCCACTAGGTTGACTTAATTGAAGAGCCAGTGACAATCGTCACACCGGGTATCTTTTAGATTTTACGGTGTACAGAAAGATTCTGTTCGGGGCATGCCAGCATGGGCTAAGAACTCCAGGGAATACACATGTCGAGGAAGACTAGAAAGCTCCCCCCTTCACACTTTGTCAAGGAGTCCCAAAGGGAGAACGGCTCTACCTCGATGAAAGTGTAAGAGGACGCCAGCGCACCAAAGTCAAGTGAAGGCAGCAACCGCATTCACATTGTGTGACTACAAAAACCCTGTCATTATATAAAGGCTGCCCAAGTGGCACAACATTCAGCTCTTTGAAAGCACGGTTGAATAAATTAGAACCGGCTTGAGATTTTCTTTAAAAAAGGGGTGACTGACGGGCTAGACAAAATAAAATGTACCTGATAATGAATACCCTACAAATTAAAACCTAGACACATATCGGAGATCCATGAACCTAGTTAAACTGCACTGCCTTATTATATTTCCGTTCAAACTCCAATCAACAGGCTATGCTGCAAGCTTAAGAGTAAGAATGAGTCATACTTTCTCAATAAGCATACGAGACACTGTTAGTTAGGATACAGAATCCACAGTCAGTTCTGCCGGGCTGAGACTATATTATAGATATGTGCATGGCATTAATTTAAAGTGGTCATTAGGAGGCCAGCAGTATAATAAAGACTTTATAAAAAAATCAGTCGTGTGTTCGGGCAGCCCCTCAAAAATAAGAACGCAAACAGACATGCATCCACAATTCCACTGTCGCCAAGGATTCTTTGGAGGTGTTATTTTTGCTAATCAAACAAAGCCAAGAAAAAAAAAAAAGAAAAAAAATCAGGCCCTAAAGACGTATGCATGTTGTTGCTTTCAGTTTGGTTCAGCCATTTTGGGGGTCTCAGTCTCATTAAGATTCAATGAGTGAGTCCCGCCTACCACAATCACAACAAATCAAGTTCAAGCACCGTGTAGAGAAGGCCATGAACCCAATTAAGGCATGCGGGCCATGTGAAACTAAACAATCTAGACCAATTCCAGCTATCCCTGACGCACCATATGGCGAGGAAAGGGTTAAGGAAGTGGAGCACTGCAGTTATAGAAAGTGCCAGTGTCTTTTATACTGTCTAGCCTAGTGGCGCTTAAGATTTGGTCCAGCCTGAATACCACCATTAATTCTAATATTAGAGAGAAAGACACTGCGCTCTCCAACCACAGATCTGATTAGAGAGAGAGCGAGCGAGATAGAGTCACACACAGCGAGAGAGAACAAACAGAATGAAAGAGCCGTGGAGAAAAAGGGGAGGGGACTCTAGAGAAATACTTCATTGTAGATGTGGCCCCTATTTCATAAACTTAAAATATGAATGTTACCGTCAACTTTGCTTACAGAAACCACAGAAAATTCAATCCAAAATCTTATATACCACTGCAAATGTCAGGAGCTGGTAGAAAACTAGATCAATACAAATTTTGATTACTTGAGCTTAGCTCTGATCTAACCTTTAACACATTGTCAGACACAAGGAAGGGACACTTTAATTCAAATACACTCTTAAATAGCAGAGAAACAAATGGATATGTCTGTGAAAGCTAGACAATAGGAATTATGTATAATGTGCTGGAGCAACAAAGTTGCATATTGAGTGCCATCGCAACCTCATTAGATCTTCAAGTTCTGTCTTTTTGATGTGGTGAGAGTCTTGATCAAGAAGCTGAGAGTGGCCTCAAGTCTATAGCAGCTGGTCATACATGGCATATGTTCTCAAATGAAAGCAGCACACACAGAATGCTTGTGAATAATGTATAACAACTGGAAACTACATGGCAGTTCTATAACATGTCCATTGTTCACAGTTGGGGCGTTGCAGTATACTCTCTCTCACCCCCTTGCCTGATTATTATGTTGTCCAGGGGGCTGGTAAAGTGTCCATTTGCTAAACATTTTTGTTTATGTGTCTAGTCTTATTGTGTGCACAGCAGACACACAACAAGGAGGCGAGCCTCAGATTTACAGCCGTGGTTAATTTCAACAGTGAGCTGCCGCAACACGTTGAAGATATCAATATTCTGATGGTGACGAGCCAGTGCGAAGGAAGAAAAAAAAAAAAAAACGGGGGGGGGGGGGGCTTGTGCGCACTGTGTGCAGAGTGAGTGGCTAAGCAAGAGTGAGAGAGAGAGAGAGAGAAAGAGAGAGAGAGAGAGAAACAGCACCGATGATCGACGCCAGGCTGCCACCACTCTGTAGCAGTGAGTGGCTGCAACAAAAGCAGAGAATAACATCCCCGGTTCTCCGCTCTGCATTTTTTCCCCCCCTTTCTCCTGCGTCTATGCTAGCAGGCGAGAGCTCCGTACGCTGCGCTGCAGAGGCTGTGCTGTGACTGAGCTGGCAACGGGTGAGGGGTCTCTGGCTGCCATCAACAAGTAAGGCTTGGAGGTCCCCCAGCAACAAAGGGGGACAGTTTGATCTTCAATTAACCAATTGAGCTGACATTGCGGTGGAAGGAGAACGGAGGAGGGGGGAAAAAGGAGGGGGGTTCAAACTACCAAGGTCGCTTTGGATGCAAATCTTTAACTTCAAAAATTAAGGATTCCTGAGAGGAAGGAAGAAAAAAAAAAATGCGACCCTTTCCGTAATCTCGGATTATAAAGGACAAAACGGAGACTAACAGGAATCAACAACATCCTAGGACATGGAATTTCTCATCTTGTTTCAATTGGGAGGGCTCAACATTGCTTTATTTCAGAAGAGCCTTATTCCTTTTGTGTTCACTCAAAAGGTTTTTTCCCCTTTGGATTTCTGTTCCATCTGGCTGCTCCAAGAGTCTGCGGAAAAGGACAGTTGAATGCAGCCTCCGATGTGCACAAAAGAATGGGTAAGTTAGCCCCTTTTATCTGCCGGGTCTGGACCTGAATGGGAATAAGAGCACGGAGGAAGGGGGCTCTAGGCTAATAGGGTATTCAAATCTGGCGACATACTTCAAATGTCATCCTTCATCTTTCCTTCCTCATTGTCAGATAAATACAACTCCCGTTATCATTTACAAGACTGATACATAAAAAAATTAAAATAAAGTCAAAGCCTATATTATCACAAACAACTGTACTAAATGATTCCTATAATACGAAAAAGTAAAAAAAAATATGAGGATGAATCAAACGGCAAAAAGGAAAATCAAAATTACGTCAGAAACGGGTCAATGAGCAGAATCTGCGGATTCATTTCTGTCCAAACCCAATTATGATACATTGGTAGGTGGGAGGGAAATGAGTTGAACATTAACAGGGCAAAGCGGTGGCCAAAAGTGTCACATTGCTGGTTAAATGTTAACGCCAGGTCCACATACAGGCTGGACCACATCACCGGGAAAAACTGTCCACGCATATTTAATAATGACTCATTTTCATATACCTCGACACGATAGCCATTAATGTGAAAGGAAATGAGTGAGTGTGTGTTTGAAAGAGAAAGAGAGAGAGAGAGAGAGA